>JAGKQL010004648.1:0-14526 GCA_018398635.1 Cyprinodon brontotheroides
TAGTGAAGAGTTTCCCATCAAGGCGTTCTAGAAGGTGACCCAATGGGAGGGGTTTGCTAATGGACCTTTGGTCAGATGGTAGAACGTTGCATAGAAGCTTCAGACCAGAATCATTTCCTGAGGTTCTTATTCAGAGACGTCCTTGAAGGTCCTGCTTGTATCGTCATTAAAGAGCAGCTCAGATGCTGATTTAAGGAAGTGTAGGGAAGTTCTCAGCTCACTGCAGGTCCTCTGCTAACTCCTCCAGTTTGTGGTGGTTTCACCATCACTTCCATCAGCTTCATTCAGTCCTTCTATTATTCATAGTTCTACATTAAAGCTTCGTCGTTGATGATCTGCCCTCCTGCTGGTTTCAGGCTGATCTTCAGCTGTCTTAGTTTTGTTAGCATGGCTTTCTGTCTCCCTACGCGCAGCTTAACCTGCCGTTAAACTGTCTTCAGCCTCTAATCTGCTCATTCAGAGGAATGGAAGCCTGGTTATCCCCTCGGCCTCCTCCTCTCCTCCTCTGGAAACTGTTTGAAGGTCACGGCCGCCCTTTCATGGCTGCTGTTTGTCTGAGTCCAGCTTCTCTGAGGCGCCGGGATGCAGGCTGTGAGCTAACATCACCAGAGGGTCGGGGTCGTCTCTGGGAGGGACTGGGGGAGGGAAGAGCCCGCAGCATGACCTTTGGTCGGCTGGTTCACAGGATCAGGGGAGGAGTCATGGATCTGATGTTGGACACAAGCATCTGAAAGGGATCATTTATGAGGGAAAAATCTGCAGCAGAATCACAGATGATGAAATGATCTGATAACTCCATCAGTGGTATTGCTGATGGGACAGTTATCATCAGTCGCTTTCATTCCTCTTTGCACTGGAAGGCTTTGTTTTACTGCTTTTGCTACATCTATAGTAAAAGGTTTGGTACGACATAAGAGTAAAAGGCAAAGTATTATCATTCAGAACATTCTGCAGATCTAATCAGAGTCAGAGCGACTGACTCCTCCTCCTCCATGATGAAATAAGATCACATAGATCTCAGACATTCTTTAAATGCTTAATGATCATATATTAGCATTTCTGGCTTTAATGATGAAACCAGATGTTTCTTTCCTAGATCCGTCTTTACAGGAATCCCGCCACAGGATTCTCCATACCAGTAATCTGGGATTATCTTGCTTGCTCACACCTGTCCAGGTGAGCCCTCACTGGTCCTTGTTTGGCGACGCCTCTTCCACACGCCTGAATCCTCTTTTGGGAAAACATCCTCCCAGCTTCTTTCCAGAATGTTCCTTCCTGGCGGAGCCATTCGTCCATCCTGAAGCAGTGAATCCAACAACTGATGCATGAATAGAACCTGATGCTAACACAGCTTCTGGCGCTCCTGATGTATTTGCATTAGACCTCCCATCATGTCCGCAGAGATAAAACAGGTTTAGTCTGGTTTTGTGTGGCGCGCGCCGCGACATCTGCTCGCCAGCTCAGCCACCATTTTGAATTTTTTGCATCTAGTCCTTCAGCTTCCTTTCCTCTTTGATGCTGAACATTTCTCTGCTTTTTATGCTTCAGTATAAAAGTTTTAACCGATAAAATGATCAAGAATCTGGACATTTTACCCACAGATAAGACCAGAGCTGTCTACCAATGGCTTCTGTTATCTTGACCTGTCTATTCAGATTTTCTATGTTATCACACAGAGACTGTCTGTTTAAGGTGTTTTAGTTTAAGATCTGTTTGAACAACCAGAAGCTTAAACAGTTTTATCGTTAATGCTGAAAGCTGAATATTAAAGCAGAGAATCAAAGCCTCTCCTCTCGTTATTCGGCCATGTTGTTGCTGTAGACTGAGATGCTCTCATTAGTCCAATCAGGATTAAACCAGAAGCTTCCAGGAGCCGTTTTCCTCCTGCTGACTCCCAGCAGAGCAGCTGATGCAGTTCAGGTCCATCTGATGTGATCCTGGTTTGTTGGGGTGAAGAACCCGATGACTGAGGATTCTTTATTCTCTTTATCTGTTAGCTTAACAGACGGGTCATGCTGTAGCTCCGCCACCTGAGGCTGACCTCGGCCGTCAGACGCCTTATCGCCAGACGCCATCCGTTTAATCTCCTTTGGAGCCACTCAGGAATCTGATCGTCTGAGATCGTCCAGAGATAATGGACGTGCGTTGGACACCACTGACTTTCATTCCCAGCTCCTTATGGACACATTTCCCTCCCCTGTCCTCCTCTTTATGGGGGGCTGCATAGATCTGATCACATCAGATACTCCCAAAGCCTGGCGATCAATCATTTGCTTGAGTCGAGTATTTCTGAGCTGGAAACATTTCAAACATGGAGGACAGCAGGTCCCGCCCTCTGCTGCCTTCAGGTTGAGAAATAAATCAGAACATAAGCTGATGGACAAACTAATGCACAGAGAAAGAGCTAGCGGACCATGAGAGCTGGTCTAAATACTCATTCACCTGCCAAACTCTGCCCGGTTTCCACCTGTTCCTCCTCCTTTATATACGGCTCAGTCCAGCTATCAGGGCCAGATCATTGACTTGGAGATTGTGTTGCTGAGGTTGACTTTGATGCCATAGTTTAAGTTGTTGTTCTGGGAGGCCATTGCTGAGAGGTTTCTAGTGTTGTCATGGTGTTCCTCATCATGTCTGATCTCTTGTCCACAGAGTTTATCCTGTTCCAGTTTCTGGCTCATTGGGGGGAGCGAGAGTTTAAATGCACCGTAGTTTTACTGATATCCTGCCCTGTTCTTCCTCTCAACTACTGAGCCTTCCTGTTCCCGTCTGAACGTTCCGCCTGAACTCTGTTGGGCTCCTGGAACCCTGAACCAGCCTGTTCCCGCTCTGATCGGAACCCTTGACCTGCTTTGGGACCCTGACCGGGACTTCTTCTTGACCCTGGGACTGTGACTGGGACCCTCTGGGACCAGCCCTTGGGACCCCTGACCGGGCTTCTTGGGACCCCTGGGTCCCTGAGTCCTCCTGTCCTGGGCCGTTTCCCTAACGGGGCTCAGATTGATGCTTGTACTCTGGTGCTGCAGCATCTGGGTCGCTGTGGGCGGCGCCCGCCTCGTTAACACTTCACCTGCTGGACCGTACCTCGCTCTATGGAGACGGACTGAACTGTTAAAGCAGAGCTGGTGGGCGGGGCCCCGCCTCCCCCGCAGCCGCTGCAGATCCACAGCTCCGCCTTTCTCATGTTTTTCAATAAAGGCTTTTTAAGCCATCACTGTCTGGAATTCTGGGTCCTACCTCCTGACAGCTGCTGACTCAGAGGCGGTCCTTCCTGTCGGAGCAGGAAAGCGGAAGGTTCTCCCGTCATTCTTCCTCGCTCGCCGTCCGTGGCTCCAGTTTGAGCGGCTCTCTTTGCTTCAGTCTTCTATGAAGAAGACATTAATCTCCCTGGTTGGTCCAGTTAAAGAAGGTTAAGTAGATAAAACTCATTTCTAATGTGTCCTTGGTGACACTTTCAACCATTAAGTCTAACTGGAAAATCAGCAATTCCTCCTGAAACTATAACTTCTTTAATATCGAAGCAGCAGCATTTAATGATGCTATTAAAATAAAGCAAACCTCAGGCTGCTCCACCCTAATCCAGGCCCTCGCTGACGTTCGGACCCTGGATGGTTATTTAGGTCTGATTTAACGCAGCGAGGGTCAGAACCTGGTCGTCAGGGCGATCGCACGCTGGAATCAGGACCGGCCCACGTGGCAAACGCCCGCCATCACAGATGACCAGTCTGAGCCTGGGAGGATCCCAGTGGTTGCATAGTGGAACCTGTCTGCGCCCCCCTGGAGACTGGAGCAGAGTGTGTTTAGCTCACGCCACGCCGCTCGCACCATGGGCAGCGTGAACATCACTATTTCAGCGATCAGAGCAGCTGCTCTGGTTTTAATTTCACTTTTAACGAGAGGGACAGCGAACAGCTGCGTCTGAGAGAGCCAGCTGGTTCCTAATGATTTAGCATCTCCACCTCCTGCTGGGATTCCAGCGAAAAGTGGAAATATTAGTGATGTCATCAGAATTAGTGGAACAGAGGAGGTTGTAAAAATGATTTCAGGGCTTTGCTCTCAGAATGAAGGCAACCTTTGCTCGCTTAAATGAACCGTAGCGCCTCCACCAAATAATTCATTTCTCCTTCTCTCTCCTGGTTTCACAGTTCAGCGGCGTTCTGGGAATGAAGCGGTAATAGATTCCTGCAGCCATTTGTTGTTTTAAAGAATGAGGGAATAAAATGAGGAAAGGAACATTTCTCTGTCCGTTTACAGCGATGATCTGCCTTTCTTTCAGTTCCTCTCATTTTCTCTCACTTTGAGGCGGCATGAACTCACCGATGGATAACAGGATGTTGGCCGTGCAGCTGGAGCAGCGGTTAGCGCGCCCCACCTGCGTACAGAGGGCTTAGTCTTAGACATGGCCGACCCGGGTTCGAATCTGGACCCCTCCTCTGTTCAGGGCAGGACCTCCTTCCGACCCACTGACAGTTGGAGATAGACACCAGCAGCCCCTCGCTACCCCAGCTGGGATTGGATGTATGGATGGACGATTGATTGATGATGGATGGATGGATAGATGATGGATGGATGGATGGATGGATGATGATGGATGGATGAGAATCTTTGATCAGATGAGAGTCTTGGTAAAAGATGACGGAGGTGAAACCAGTAAGAGGTTAGCGTAGCTAACTGGGATGAGAGCAGCTCAGCGCCTCCAGTATCTGGATTTAAGCTCTAAGTTAGATAATAATCCTACAGTGAACTAAAAACCATCAGAATAAAGAATTAAAGCCTGAAATGACTGAAGGATCCGTTTCTGAGCTGCTTTATTCCCCTGGATGCTGCTTCTTCTCTAACATCCAGGGAGCTTCTGTAACGACCGTCCTCCTGAGGACGACCTTTCCAGATGAGCTCTCTGTTCCTCGGTTTACAGGCAGCAGAGTCAGGATTTATGGGCCGGGTTTACCAACAAGGCGCCGGAGACGAGTCGGATGAACGGAGGTCAGGAGAAATGGCTGAAGTGATGAAGCTGGATGACTTTCTTTTGTCCTGCTTTCTAATCTCCCAGGATTCTAATTTAGGCCTGTGTGTCAAAATGGATGCTAAGCTAGCCCAGTAGGTCTGACTCCGCCCCCTCCAGCTGACACACGGAGATCCACCTGTTCCAGGTGAATGAAACCAGGTGAAAAAGAAGTTTTAAATCCTGAGATCACGTCCATCTGTCCATCCGTCCCTCTGTCCATCTGTCCCTCTGTCTGCTGGGCCAAAGCTGACGCCTTCCTGTCGTTCTGAAATCTGTGAACAAATAAAGCTCCGCTCTGAAAAATGAACCTTTTCTCTCAGAAATTGTTCTGTGGAGCTGAGCTGATTAAATTCTTGGCAGTAAAATATTAGCATGAAACAAATGAAACTGAGACAGAAGCGGAGCTTCAGCAGAAAATGTTAACTCATTAGTTTCCATGTCTGGTTGCAGAGCCGACATGTTTCAGTTTTCTCTTCTGGATGAAAATAAAAAGCCGTCCTTCCTGCTCCTCAGCTTGTTTGCTGTATAAATAGCTGCGTTTTGAAAGGAGTCCAGTCTTGTTTTGTCCTGTTTGTGCAGCAAACTCATCCATAATGTAGAGCTCCGAGTCTCGGCTCATCCACGGCACATACCAGCAAGCGTCCCGCTTGTTAGCAGCCATAGATGCATGCAAACATGAGCATAATACGCCGGCCACATGTCTTCCTGTTCCATATTTATCCTCTCTGTCGTATGGCTGCAGGGCTTCAAACACATGCATATTTACTCTGCTAAACCGTAGATATGTATTAATTCCCTCCACCTCTGCAGACTCATGGAGCCGTGAGCTAACCTCGGGTCTGGATGTCATGACAGGCAGCGAGCAGCAGAATGAGATCAGGGTTCAGCGTATATTTACTAACATGAAATAAATCCTAAAGGCGACGCAGAGAGAGCTGGAGAGTAAACAAACGGAGCTGATGAGATAAAACGCCGGCGGGGCTTTAGAGGAACATCCGACCTCACAGGAAACACCAGAGGATTATTTCCAGTCTAATCCCTTTAGAGCGCCACCTTCTGGTTGAATGTTGCTGGAATCCCAGAGCTGGAGGTCTAATTTAGTCATTTTTAATAAAGTTCAGTTTTCAGACGTTTCTTCCATCAAGCTTCTTCACTCCTGATGGTGAGGAGCTCTGGGAAGCATCTCGACTCTTTCAGCCATGAGCTGGATGACGGAGAACCTTCAGATACGTTTAGGAGACGTAGCTGCTGGGTTGCCATGGAGATATTGATGTTTAAAGCTTTCCTTCTGCAGGAAGTGGTCTGACTTTCAGAGGGATTTAAAGCTCTTTAATCCACATTCATTCATTCAGTGAGGAAACAGCGAAGCCACAGCTGCTCTGGGGCACGCTGACAGAACAGACCCTCTGACCACCAGCAGGTGGAGCATCCAGCCCAAGGTAGATGGAGCTGGGGTTTAACTGGCAACCCCTATAGGACCAACTCCTGACCCTGACACGCCTACTGACCGCACAAAGATTTCCCTTCAGCAGCAATACCCCCGCCTGTGAACCTGGAGTCAAATTTCTTAGATTGGGCCGAAACTGGAGAATCGGCCCTGAATAGATAGAAACTGGTTCAGGGTACGCCTCATTTAAGGCTCATAGAGGAGAAAATCCCAGTATTCCCAGTACAACAGGTATGGGGCATTGCAGGCGACCCCCATTCCAAAGGGGTGGACCCGTTCATCCGGTTCTATTTGGTTCAACTTTCCCCCGATGGGAAGAGAAACGTCTTCAAACTTGGGAACAAAGTGGATTGATTTGAAGGTTATTGGAACGACTCTGACCTGAAAGAAGGAGAATCCTCAGCAGCACTAAGCCCAGTAAACAGACACTGGGATTACTAATCTTCATGTCTGCAGGGATTATTTTATATATACTTTTATACCTAAAGCATGTAAATAAAGCAGTTTCCTGTGAATGTTGGAATGATCCTGCTGCTCCGTCACTCTGAGCTTTGCTTTTAGAGAAATAAACGTTGGTTATTCAGACGGCCTTCTAGCGTTAATCTGTCCTTCATTAGGCGAGAAGAAATGGAAATCATCCCATCGAACCTTCATTATTCTGAAGACGAGTCGACCTGCGAAGGAAAAACATGTTTCCTTCCTTCCAGCTTTGGTCCAGCAGCTGATGAACTTTCCTCTTTAGGTGCTTAACATTTAGAAACAGCAATAGGATAGAGAAGAGCTGCTGTTAGCTATTGAATATTGGTCTTTATTGGCCTCCTTATTGCATTAACATTTACCATTTTCCATTTGTGGGATCATTTTCCCCCTCAGCACCGCAGGGTTTAATGAGGACTGGACGGCCTCGCTGCCTCCATCTTACAGCAAATCACATTCACTGAAACCTGTGATTCGCTTCCTTTCCTGTTTGGGCGTCGCTCTGATGACATCCAGCGAAACCAATCAGGATTAAAGATGTTTTCAACTGAGTTTAAACCTTCAACCTGTTTATTATGCAGACGATGTGAAAAAACTCATTTCTTCTCTTTTGGTTTAAAAAGCTGCTGATGCCTCCTGCTCTGCTTTGAACTGCTCTGTTTAATGTAAACCAGGGAGGTTTCCTGCTCTGCCCCCTGAGAGCTGCCTGTCTCATTTCCATCAGTAAAAGTTCCAGGCTGAAGAACATTTATATCTAAAAATAAAGATGCTGGAACCGTTTTTCCAGGATCTCCTACAGAACATTTAACGGTTTAATCCGATCGAACGTTTGGGAACCATCATGAACGTCATGATTGAATCTTTTTATTTAGTAACCATGGAAACAGGGATTTGGAATTTCCAATCAAGCGCGGTTCCGATCGGATCGGGAAGTTTTGCACATGTAGCTGAAGCTACCGACAGGAACGTTTTTTATTACAAATAAATACTAAAAAACAGAAAGTCTCAATCTTTATATTTGCTTTATCTAAAAATAGCTATTAATATTAAAACAGGAGCAGGTTTCACTTCATGGAGGCGGACATCTTTGCACTACGGCAGCTAAGAGCGGACAAACCAGTGACTGTAGAGATCAGCGTAATGCTGAATGTGACTGCAGCTATGCTGACGTCTAATCTGTATCCAGCAGCAGGATTTGGTTGAAAGCGAATAATTTCTTGTTGTTAACAAAGAACTTTAAGTCTGTTGATGATCTATTATAGAAATAAACAGACATGTCTGATCCTGCAGCGTCTCTGAGGGTCTAAGACTCAAACTCCTCCTTCCAGCTGCAGACTGGAGCTGAATCCTCCTTCTTTCAGATTAAACCACGTTTATTTATTCCAACTCTTGGACTCAGATTTCCGTCCCTGTTGGGCCGGACTCTTTGGGTTCTGTCCTGCTCCTGGCAGTCCCGGCGTTCCCGGCGCTCCGGCTGTCAGAAGGATTAATAATTACACCTTCATCCATTATTCATGTCGGACAGAAGCCGCTCAGAGTGGTAAACATGGACTCTCATCAACATCAGCCTGCTTCACTCTCAATACTCACTTGTTTATGAGGCTCTTCAGGCGCCGCCGCGCTTCAGAGGATGACCTTTGACCTGCACCGATAGGTCAGTCTCTGGTTCTCAGACCAGAACTTTATGATGATCAAATAGAATATTGTCTCTATTGTGTCTGAAGTTGTATCAATCCAGCCCCCCCCACCCCACCCTGTAAACCATCTCCACAGCATGATGCTGCCGCCGTCATGCATTACTATAGATTATTCTCAGACTCAGAAGCTCATCTCTCATATCTTTGGTTTTGCTGATGTTCAGCTTCTTCTCTGGGACTCCGCCTCCTTCCTGAATGATGTCATTTCTTCGTAGATCTAACTGCTTTATATCTATAATAGTTCTCAGACTGGGGAAGGTCAGCTGTTCTCTTTATTTTCCACATCAGGATGTTTTAAATTGCTGAACATGTGACATCATCGCCTGGGCTTTGCTGATGCTTTATTTAAAAACTCCCTAAAATCGTCTTTTCCATCTTTGAGCGTTTAGTTTTAAGGTCGCGTGTCTTAAAGCAGGAGACGTTCAGCCTGAGGTTGGCTTAGAGGTCCATGCAGCTCGCTGCTCGCCGCACTGATCGCTGCCCAACATCCTGCCAATACGCAGCGCCGGACTGATGGGAGACCTTTAACTCCAGGCCTCCCTCTGCCGCTGCTGCTAAGTTCCTCTGGAGGAAGGTCCACCTGTGGCCCTCAGAGGCGCCTCCTGCTGTGGAACGCCGCCTGCGTGGAGGAACGGCGCCCTGGCAGGCCTCATCACAGAGGATTAGCTCTTATTAGAGCTGAGTGCAGACCATAATGCGCCACAGGTGGTTGGCTGAGGTTGGATAGTTGGTGGAAATGAGGCCAATTATCAGCATATTGACAGCAGAGCAGCAGGGCAGCATGGGCCGCCATGATGCTTCTGACTCGCTGTGAGGGAAGAATGACTCGCTGTGAGGGGAAGAAGGACTCGGTGTGAGGGAAGAAGGACTCGCTGTGAGGGAAGAAGGACTCGGTGTGAGGGAAGAAGGACTCGCTGTGAGGGAAGAAGGACTCGCTGTGAGGGAAGAAGGACTCGCTGTGAGGGAAGAAGGACTCACTGTGAGGAAAGAAGGACTCGCTGTGAGGGAAGAAGGACTCGGTGTGAGGGAAGAAGGACTCGCTGTGAGGGAAGAAGGACTCGCTGTGAGGGAAGAAGGACTCACTGTGAGCAGGAAGAAGGACTCACTGTGAGGGAAGAAGGACTCGCTGTGAGGAAAGAAGGACTCGCTGTGAGGGAAGAAGGACTCGGTGTGAGGGAAGAAGGACTGGCTGTGAGGGAAGAAGGACTCGCTGTGAGGGAAGAAGGACTCACTGTGAGGGAAGAAGGACTCACTGTGAGGAAAGAAGGACTCGCTGTGAGGGAAGAAGGACTCGCTGTGAGGGAAGAAGGACTCACTGTGAGGAAAGAAGGACTCGCTGTGAGGGAAGAAGGACTCGCTGTGAGGGAAGAAGGACTCGCTGTGAGGGAAGAAGGACTCGCTGTGAGGGAAGAAGGACTCGCTGTGAGGGAAGAAGGACTCACTGTGAGGAAAGAAGGACTCACTGTGAGGGAAGAAGGACTCGCTGTGAGGGAAGAAGGACTCGCTGTGAGGGAAGAAGGACTCACTGTGAGGAAAGAAGGACTCGCTGTGAGGGAAGAAGGACTCACTGTGAGGGAAGAAGGACTCACTGTGAGGGAAGAAGGACTCGCCTGTGAGGGGAAGAAGGACTCGCTGTGAGGGAAGAAGGACTCGCTGTGAGGGGAAGAAGGACTCGCATGTGAGGGAAGAAGGACTCGCAGAGGGAAGAAGGACTTCGCTGTGAGGGAAGAAGGACTGCGCTGAGGGAAGAAGGACTCGCTGTGAGGGAAGAAGGACTCGCTGTGAGGGAAGAAGGACTCGCTGTGAGGGAAGAAGGACTCGCTGTGAGGGAAGAAGGACTCGCTGTGAGGGGAAGGACTCACGCTGTGAGGGGAAGAAGGACTTCGCTGTGAGGGAAGAAGGACTCAGCTGTGAGGAGCGTATGGGAGGACTCACATGTGAGGGAAGAAGGACTCACTGTGAGGGAAGAAGGAGACTGTGAGGAAAGAAGGACTCGCAGAGGGAAGAAGGACTTCGCTGTGCAGGAAAGAAGGACTCGCTGTGGAGGGGAAGAAGGACTCGCTGTGAGGGAAGAAGGACTCACTGTGAGGGAAGAAGGACCCGCTGTGAGGGAAGCAAGGACTCGCTGTGAGGGAAGAAGGACTCGCTGTGAGGGAAGAAGGACTCGCTGTGAGGGGAAGAAGGACTCGCTGTGAGGGAAGAAGGACTCACTGTGAGGGAAGAAGGACTCAGCTGTGAGGGAAGAAGGACTCGCTGTGAGGGAAGAAGGACTCGCTGTGAGGGAAGAAGGACTCGCTGTGAGGGAAGAAGGACTCACTGGGAGGAAAGAAGGACTCGCTGACCTCGCCAGAGGGAAGAAGGACTCCGCTCAGAGGGAAGAAGTGACTCGCTCTGAGGGAAGAAGGACTCCGCGCTGCTGAGTCTCTACAGGCTGAGCGTCGAAAAGGGGGTCGCTCTGGGGTTACTTTGCTCTTTAGCTCCTCTGTTGCAGTCCAGCTGGATGATGTATCACAAACAAACGAGGTAGCAGACGCAGCGGGGGCGCAGCCACTGCAGGGTGTGTCGCAGATGGAGCGGGGTGTCGCAGGCATAGTGGGGGCGCAGCCGCTGCGGGGTGTTGCAGACGCTCCAAAGTCGCAGCCGCAGCGGGGTGTTGCAGACGCTCCAAAGTCGCAGCCGCAGCGGGGTGTTGCAGACGCTCCAAAGTCGCAGACGCTGCGGCGTGTCGCAGACGCTCCAAGGTCGCAGACACAGCTGGGGCGCAGCTGCTGCGAGGTGCGGGGAGAAGTTAATCTGAGCAGCAAACAGACGTGTTTAGGATCGAGACTCTTTTTATTTATTACTAATTTAATTAAAGCGACGGCGTCCACCTGAACGGACCAATTAGAGCTGAGGTGTAACTCAGGGCCTGTTCCTGTTCCAATCCCTTCACCTTTTCTACAGAAGAGCAGTTTTTCCTTCTCTCTGCACTCATCGCTCCCAACTAGACTGAAACCTGAAGGAAAACAACTTTGTTCCCTGAAATGGAAACAAATTGGCCCAGAAAGAAAGACGTTTGTGAGACGAGCGAAGCTGAAAGCGGCTGAAGGAGACGGTTGGCGTTGCTCCTTTCAGGTGGAGTTTTCTAGGCTGATGGTTGAAAAACGAGGATCAGACTTTGGTTCATTGCTGCTTCCAGCAGAGTGTTGATGCTGCTGGCCTGAAACCAGCCGGCTTCCTGCTGAGCGCCATCACCACTTCCTCTTCCACTTTAGGAGGCTTTAAAGACGCATGTTAGGAGTGATGTTATGGAAACGGCTGTCTGACAGGAGCAGAGTGGAAATGTTTTCCTGCAAGTTTAAAGCTCCTTTTTTAGCCTGGAGAAGCTTTTAGACGGGAAGGTCCTAAAATAGCTGCCATGTGTTTGGAAGAGCGCAGCCCGGGGTCACCAGGCGCTCATGGTGCGTCGCTCCTGAACAAGCGTGACGTTCTGAGGCTGAACATGCTCCAATAAACCAGAGCTGATCTGAGACCAGGACACCCCCCAGGGGCGGAGCCAGGACTTTTAAATGGGGGGGTGGGTTAAGACAATGTCAAGACAACAACATCAGTGATTCCTGACCAGGGGTTCGCGTACCCCCGGTGGTCCTAGTGGGAACTGCAAGGAGGACAGGAAAATAAAACAGAGCTGGAATCTGTTCTGCTTTGTTTGGACCCTAAAGCCAATCATGGTCGGACAAAATGCCTAAACAGGAAAACGGAAAAGGTCGGAAACACGTCGGAGCTAAACGACCAAAACATGCCAACTATTCAGAATAATAATAATAATACATTTTATTTAAAAAGGCGCCTTTCTGGACACTCAAGGTCACCGTACAAAAACATAAAAAGTGTCAGAAAAAAAGAAAAAAAAAATTCATTTATTAAAGGTTTTTTAATAAATGTTCATTTTATTGGATGAAAATAAATGGAATTAGCAGGATTTTCTCTGGGTTTTAACGGCACACACAGGGTTAAAAGAAGTTTGAAGATAAAATTATTCTTAACAATTAATCAAACAAAGACCTTTATTCCCAGAAATGATATTTATGAAAATGACATAAAAAAGACTAATTGTTAGCAGTTAACTTGACTAAATGATTTGTTTGCATTGGAAGAATCTCAAAGTTTGACTTTATTCTTGTTAATTTGGTTAAATTTACAAATGTTGTGATTTGGTCAAAGTTAAAAAAACTTCCTTCAATGATGAGAACTTTGTGCAGCTTATAGATCAACATCATTACCAATAATACTGCAGAGCCACCAGCCTCATGCTGCCCTCTAAAGGTTTGCATTTATAATTTTTTCCAATAAACTTGTCTTTAAATAACGAGTTGAATTTTCTAGTGAATAATAAAGTTTACTGAAGCTCCAGCTGCCGTCTAACTCTAT
Organism: Cyprinodon brontotheroides; assembly: GCA_018398635.1. Lineage (NCBI taxonomy): Eukaryota > Metazoa > Chordata > Actinopteri > Cyprinodontiformes > Cyprinodontidae > Cyprinodon > Cyprinodon brontotheroides. Next base: position 13,034 of record JAGKQL010004648.1, read on the forward strand.
AAAATGCTTCTTCCACATTGGAAGCCTTGGTGGCTGCAGGCGCTGATGTCATCAGTAAATAAATACGTTTCCACATCAGTTTTCATCGTTTTCTCTGCAGGAATCCTGATTAATAAAGATGTTTTTAAGATGAACTAAGTCAGGATGGAGAAAAGCTCCTTTGAAGCAGGATCTTCAACCAGTGATCACGTTCTTTGTCATTTATTTTTTTCTATAGACACTTTGACGTCTTTTAGAGACTTTCCTCACTTTCCTTGTCGTCCACCGATCAGATTCCTGCAACAGAAGCAGCCGTTCAAAACGGCAGCAGAATGGCGGCATAATCCCCTCTAACTTCCAGCCACCGGCCTTCTCCTGCAGATTCACCGGATTACCGGGTCTGACCAGGAGAGGGCGCTTCTCTTCTTTTTTAAGGGGATTGAAGGGACCAGCCAGGGACCCATCAGGGAAAGCGGGGACATTCTGAATGTCTTCTGCTGTTCATCCTGCTCCTCAGATGATCTGAGCTGATGGCGGGAGATGCTGCGTGAAGCGGAGGAGTTATTTTCCTGCTGCGCTCACCGTCAGCCTCTGCTGTGTCTGCCTAAGGCTGACCTTTGCTAAAGTGGCTTCGCTCCTCAGATTCATTGATTTCTTGCTAGAAAGTAAAGTTCAAAGCAATGTCTGCTTCTGTGAAAAGGATGAAGTTATTCTTCAAAGTTTTGCTGCAGACGTATCGATGACAGAAGATCTTCATCCGTCAGGAGCTAAAAACACTCCGGCCTCCATCTTCCTCCTCTGAACGACGGCTTAAACTCTTCTTTATTTCCCAGCATCAGAGGCAGTTAAAGGCTGATCTGCTGCAGAAACGTTTCTCCAAATGGATCTTTAAGGTCGCCTGAGGAGCAGCGGAGAAACGCCGCTCGCCGCTCCATGTCTGATGGCGTCTCCTGGCAATGCTTCTCTGCTTGTTTCTGACTGTTGTCATTTTGTTTACGTCCAAACTTTAACTTCTTGCTTCTGATTTCAGTTTAGATGATTTTAACGACTTTCAGACGGGTGGCAGATATAGAATCAGCCATTTTACTCCTGAGAGAACAGCTCCTATAATAATCCCTGAGTCACCCTGAGGCTTTTCCTCCAGGTGCTGAAATACGTCCAACGGTCGGATCTTATTCACGCCTGCAGGATCACAGACAGACTGACAGACTTTCTACAGGCAGAGAAGGAACCTTTGTTCCCAGAGACAAGCAGAAGTTCCAGTAAATCTAAAACAGATTTATCTCCATCTTCCAGTTGGAGCTTTGAAGTTTTGAACAGGAACTCATTGGTGCAGAAGAGAGATGATCAGTTTGATGTTGATGGATTTAGGAGTTAAAACAGACGTCCTGCCGATAGAACAAGAAAATTTACACTTAAAATAAGAAAACACCTGTGAATCCTCGTGGTTTTTCTGCAGCAGCTAAAGTGTTTCCTGTTTCAGATTTATAACCTTCAGGTGGAACCAGGTGTGT
>JAGKQL010004649.1:0-13597 GCA_018398635.1 Cyprinodon brontotheroides
CTGCTGCTTCAGCTCTGCTGCTTCAGCTCTGCTGCTTCAGCTCTGCTTCAGCTAACATGCCGTGCGATGGGAGCTCAGTCAATCTTATATCGTTTTAATAATAGTGAATCAGTCAATCAGGGCCAGAAGATTAAAAATAAAACATCAATATTGTGTTTTTTTAAACCAAAATAAGTTTTAGTTAAAAGATGAATTCATAAGTGAATGTAGGAGACGGTCGTCATAGCGATGATCTCAAAGTCGCAGCAGAAGTGGATTCCTGTTTTTATTGGAGGATCACAGGAAGTCATTATTCAGCTGTCAGTCTGCCTCTGGATGTCTGACAGCAGAACTCACTTTATCACCAACACACTCACTATTATTTCTGTCCTCCAGGGCTTCAGTGTGGAGAGGTTGAACGTCTGCTGGTGTGTTGTTGTGTGGGCTCCTCACCAGCAGCACTGCTGTGGTGCATGGCTGCGCCCATGGTGTGAGGTTGGGATATTATCGTCACGTTGCTGGCAGCGGCGTCCTCATAACTCTCCTCCTGTTGAGGCTCCAGGCGCTGCTGTTTTATCTGAGAGCGTAGCGGCGTCTCTAGCTCTGCAAACTCGCTTCTCTTTCAGCCTTTCACTCATGTGGAAGCGGCTCCAGGGAGCAACGGCTGCCGGTTAGAGTCCGGGATAATGAAGCCGTCATTCAGCAAGACGAGCTGACAGACGGGGAGGAGGGCGGCAAGGTCAACCACACAAACGGTTCTCTGTTATAAAGAACGCCTCTTATTGGTTTACATTACGTTCTGATGTAATATTCTCACCTGAATTAGCTGGTTTGACAGAAATAACGTTTTAAAAACTTTAATTAATCTGATGTGAGCTGAATTAATTTAGATCTTTTTTAAATCTTCCCTATAGATGGACTCATTGGTCTCATTATGTGACTGTAATTTCCCTCTGGGATGATTAAAGTTTGTCTGATTCTGAGTTTGATTTAAATCAATAAAGCTTCATGTCAAATTAGAAAAAATATCTCTAAACATATTTACATTTACATTACTTGCTAAATGCAAAGCGAGAACTGCATTACATCTGGGCGTGCAAACAAAGCTCTCGAAAACAGAGCGGGTTCAAGATTAAAATATATGATAGAAATACGGTTAAGACGTAAATGAACCACAACAAAAGGCCCGGTGGAAGGATTTAAAACTTCAGCAATTGCTCTTTATATCTATATCCACTAATTCACTACGGATGTCATCTCAGGTCACTTTATAGGATCCACATCAACCAGGATCATCCAGTCAGATTGATTCAAAGTTTTTTCTATCAAAAGGAAAACCAGCTGATTGCATCGACTCATTGACTCTTCAGCAATCCCTCACACTAAGCATGCTTGTAGCGACAGTGGAGAGGAAAACTCCCTTTGAACAGGAAGAAACCTCCAGATCAATCACCTCTACCTTTTTCATCCTCACTTTTTAGGGGGCACTGCTTTTGGTGCCACAGTGGTTACTCGCACACCATGTATGGAGGCCTTAGTCCTTGCTGCAAGTGACCTGGGTTTTGATTCGACCTGTGGTCCTTTGCCATTTGACCATAACACCGTATCCTATCAGCCCATTGCCTAAAAGTTAGAGTGAATTAAAGCCCAACAAAAAAAAGGATGACAGTAAGGACCACAAGTTTCAGTTTTAACCTTAATCAAGGACATTTTACTAATTAAGGACATTTTTGGCGTCTTCACCAGTTAATTTGCTATTTGGTTTATGGCTACTTAGGTCTGAGTAGGCTTAGGGTGAGGCTATGCGCTTTTGCTAATGGTCATGTTTATTTTATCAGAGTTATTCAGTTGGGGCCATAGAAATGGTTGAATAGAATTCAATGGGAATCAGCACATGGTCCTCACTACATATAGCAAGACATGATTGTATGTGTGTGTTCCTGCTTTTTAATACTTTGTGGGGGCCAATTTTCGTAAAATGGCACATTGTGGGGACCCACCGCTCCCTGTGTGGGTCCAATGCCTGAACCCCATGAGGGGCCTGTGCGTGTTGTGGGCGGGTCTGCTGTTTGGGTAGCGCCGTTTACGCATGACTGGAATAAAAAAGAAAGGAAATTTAAAACGTGTTGCTGGTCACCTCCTGGCCTCTTTAGGGGTTAATTCTTTCAGATGTTCTCGTTTGTTCTGAGGTTCTCTGTTTTACCATCCGCCAGGGAAGCGTAGCGTATCTCTGCTTCGCTGGCCAGCGTTTCATTTCTGAGCAGTTAGTGAGAACTTTAGCGTTAACAAGTCTATATTTACATCCCAAATAAGTCCCCAAACTGTCTCACAAGAGATGTTCTGCTGTTAGCATCTGATGGCTGCTAAACTCTGGATGTGAAAGAAGCGATGCAGTTTGATTCACCCAGGAGGAAAATAGTCCTTTGTGTTTCAGTTTGTTGGAGGGAAGATCAGCGGTATTTAATGTAACCCGAGGTAAACTCTGCTAGTTCAGCAAGGTCTGATGCAGAAGAGACAGAAGCAAATGGAAACTGGAGGAGAAAATATGTTTAGGTTTAGATCGATGGAAAATCAATAATGTTCAAGTGCTGCTGTCTGTAGGATGCCGTGAACCGCTGAAAAGAGGACTAGTCAGGAACGAGTAACTGAACGAGTCTCTTTCAACACATTTCATTAGAAAAACACTTGCAGCAAGTTTTTTATTCACCTTTCAGTTAATCTACCTGCTGAATGAACCGTCGTTATCAGCAAAGCATTAATAGTCTATATTTATAGCTCTACTTTCATGCAGGAGGAAACCCAAAGGCGTCAGGAGACAACAGGACGAGCAAAAGACCAGATCAGCTTATTAGAAACACAAACAGCATTAATTATGCAGAAGCTTAAATAAGATGTTAAAGCAACAGAAATTAGCCTTTAATATCACATCTGTCATGAAGCGGTGTTTGTTTGGAAGACCCAAACGCAGAGACCAGTCGGCAGAGGTGAATTAAAGTGGGTTTATTTAGAAAACTACTAACGCACCTGAACCAAGGAGACATCAGGGGTAAACTAAAACTAGGAGCCAGGGAGAGACGAGGAACACTGACAGACGTTAGACGAGATGTTAGACGAGGATCCAGCAAACAGGAACTGAAGAGGGAGGGCTTTTAAAGGGGACAGAGACAAAGAGAGGGCTAACGAGGGAATTAAAAACAGGTGCAGGCAGAACAGAAAAACAGAGCAAGGGAGGAAACAAGAGGGCAGCAGAGGACAGCAAATGGAAAACCAAGAAAAACAGGAACAAACAGACCAAGACTCTGACAACATCAATGCAAACGTGGAATAAGCAAAACCTGCCGTTACAAAATCAAACATGTCTTTTTAAGGCTCATTTAGCCGTGTTTGATTTAATAAGGATTAACATGATTCAGTAGGTTACTGTAGGCAGAGGGGGCGGAGCTTCAGGTCAGGCTGGGGGGGGCAGAATGCCTCTTGACTGAACCTTTAGAAAATTTGAAGAGCTTCAGGCACTGAAACACTTTAATGACGGAGCACATTCAACATGGCGGAATGAGCAGCTGCACTTTTAGCAGGGTCTGAAAGAAACATTTTTTTTGTCCTAAAAAATGTCATTCTAGACTTTACAACCAACTAAAAGAAATATTGAGACCTTACAAAAAATACAAGTAAGCTAAGACTCCAGCTTCAGATAAAGAAGAAGAAAAAAAAAGCATTGACCGAGGACATGGAGAAAAGCAAAGAAAAACAAGCTAGTATCCGAGACCATGACTACAACTTGAAGCACTGAAAGAGGCTTATAGGGAAGAAGACTTTTCCAGTGTTAGAAGACATGGAAGAGAACACGGTAACTCCTTTTGAATGATCGTGACACCACTCCTCAGCCCTGACCCAAAAAAACGTGCTTAAAAAAGAATAAATGCAGCATTGATGAAGAGAGATAGCCAACATTGATTATTGTTACAGACTGATTAGTGGGAGTAAACCTCAAACCTACAAAAGCTGTAACATCTGTGAATGCAAATAATGTTGACATTATGAATGTTTTTTGCTCTCATTTGTTGTTGTTTTGATCATTATTGATGATTGTTTGTCACATCCGTGACCTGTCTAATTTAACACACTGCGGTATAATAAAGGGTGTGTCCTTCAAACATAAAAGGGGGAACAAATACCTAAAACTGGACTGAGTCTCATGCTGTCACGTTGAACGCTACAGTGCTGAAAAGTTGATTCTGCTAACAGGTTATGGGCCCAGAATGTCCAGAATCAACGCAGAAACAGGTGAATGTCAAGACAGACAGTGATCACCTGCTTAATAAGTAAACAAGGAAAATGAACAGAAGAGAAAAGACATGGCACACAGTCGCTGGTCAAGACTTTCTTTGATGGAGACGAGAAAAATTATGAACTATGGGAAACAAAGTTTTAGGACATCTTCAATTGCAAAGGGCTGAAACAGACAATTTGGACAAGCCCTCCGATGATGACAATGAAGAAGGAAGATCTTTGGCAATCGCTGAGGCTTATGCAGAGCTCATTCAGTTTTTGGATGACAAAAGTCTATCACTTATCATGCATGACCCGGCAGACGACGGGCGTGCGGCGCTGGGAATCCTGCGGGCCCATTATGCTGGCAAAGGAAAGCCCAGAGTGATCAACCTGTATACTGAGCTGACTTCACTGCAGAAATCACCCTGTGAGTCGGTTACGGAGTACATCATCAGAGCTGAGACCGCGATCACCGCTTTAAGAAGTGCAGGTGAGGTGCTGAGCGACGGACTTCTGATCGCCATGATCCTGAAAGGACTTCCAGAGACATTTAAGCCATTCGCTATTTATATCACTCAGAGCGAAGATGGTGATAAGTTGACTTTTGCAGAGTTTAAAACTAAACTCAGAAGTTTTGAAGACGTTGAAAATATGCGTGCTACAGTATCTGAGGACAATGTGATGAAAGCTAAAGCACATTCTGGCTCGAAACGCGCACCAAGAGGTGTAAATGATCCTGGAGCAGAAAGTTCTGAGATCGTGTGCTTTAAATGTGGGATGAAAGGCCACATAAGCAGAAACTGCCAGCGGAAGCAGTGGTGCAGTTACTGTAAGAATAACAACCACAACAACGCAACCTGCAGACGGAGAAAACAACGGGACAACGCGCGGAAAGTAGCCGAAGAGACGGGCGACGCCAAAGAGTTTGCTTTCCGGGTGAGCGACGCTGACATGCGAATGGACGGCATCAAGAGGAGAGGTCTGATGGTGGACGCTGGTGCGACATCGCACATAATCACTGACATCAGGAAGTTTCGGAGGCTTGATGAAAGTTTCCAGGCCGAGACGCACTGCGTGGAATTGGCTGATGGATCCAGGCGTTTTGGGGTTGCTAAGCAACGAGGAGACGCGGAAGTGTGTTTGATCGACAGCAGAGGTCGACGTCTTAAAACAGTGCTGAGGAATGCATTGTACATCCCTTCATACCCGCAAGACATCTTCTCAGTGAAAGCTGCAACATCCACCGGGGCAACAGTGATCTTCAAAGAAGGAAAGAACGTTCTTCTCAGAGACGGAACCAAGTTCCCCATTCACGTATGTAACAAACTGTATTACTTACAAACAATGGACAATGAATGTGGTGATCAGTGTAAAAAATGTTATGACTTACAAAGTTGGCATGAGATTCTTGGACATTGCAATTACAGAGATGTACTGAAGCTAGAAAATGTTGTTCAGGGCATGGAAATTAAAGGGAGAGGTGACCCAATGCCATATTGTGAAGTCTGCACAAAAGGAAAATTTGTTCAAACTAGGAACAAGGAGCCAGATGCAAGAGCTAAAGAACCATTAGCAATGGTCCACACAGATTTAGCAGGACCTATAGACCCAATGTCCAAAGATGGTCACAGATATGCATTATCCTTCACAGATGATTATTCCAGTGCAGTCTTTGTATATTTTTTGAAAAACAAGAGTGACTCAGTACAAGCAACTGAAAAGTTTATTGCTGACATGGCCCCACATGGAAAGATTAAATGTATGAGGTCAGACAATGGTACAGAATTCACAGGAAAAGATTACCAGGCATTACTGAGCAGAAATGGTATCAGACATGAGACATCAGCACCATATTCTCCACATCAAAATGGTACGGCAGAACGAAACTGGAGAACTCTATTTGACATGGCTAGATGCATGTTAATCGATGCTGAGTTACCAAAAATGTTATGGCCATATGCAGTTCAGACAGCTGCTGTAGTGCGAAACAGATGTTTTAATAATCGCACAAAGCAAACACCTTATTTCATGTTGACGGGCAGAAAACCTAACATTTCTAGGATGCACGAGTTTGGATGTGTTTGTTACACTTACAAACGAGAGAAAGGGAAGCTGGATTCAAGGTGTGAAAAAGGCATTTTTATAGGGTATGACAAGAATAGTCCAGCCTATATGGTCTACTATCCAAACAGCAGGAAAGTCCAGAAACACAGGCTTGTGGAATTTGTATCCAAAGAGAAAAATGAAATGGATGTAACTTTGGATGATGATGAGGATATGATTAGAATTTGTCCCAGAGCAACCAAAGCTTCAGATGCTGATCCAGTAAATGTTTCTGATCATAAACTGAAAACAGAAGAACCACCAATGGTGAGTACCAGTCACACAACAAAACAAGAAGAACCTGAGAAGCGATACCCTGTCAGAGAGAGAAAGAAACCAGGTTATTTAGATGACTATGTATGTAGCATTGATGAAGAGGAGATAGCCAACATTGATTATTGTTACAGACTGATTAGTGGAGTACCTCAAACCTACAAAGAAGCTGTAACATCTGTGAATACAAAAGAGTGGGTTACAGCAATGGATGAGGAAATGGAGTCATTAAAGGACAATGTTACTTTTTCCCTGACCAACTTACCTGTAGGTAAAGCTGTAGTGGGGGGTAAATGGGTGTATGCAATTAAAAGGAATAGTGATGGATCAGACAAATATAAGGCTAGATATGTTGCTAAAGGATTCAGTCAAAAGAAAGGTGTGAACTATGATGAAACCTTCTCACCAACTGCTAGCATGACGAGCATCAGAGTGTTGATGCAAAAGGTGGCACAGGAGAACATGTTTGTTCACCAGATGGATGTAAAGACAGCATATTTACATGCCCCAATTGAGTGTGAACTTTATATTGAACAACCAGAAGGCTACAAGAAGGAATCTCAAGAAAATGAAAGACTGGTGTATAAACTGCAAAAATCTCTTTATGGACTTAAACAGTCGGGCGGAAACTGGAACAAAATGTTGCATGACTACCTATGTGAAATCAAGTTTGTTCAAAACCCTGCTGATCATTGTGTTTACACAAAGATTACTGATACTGGAACTGTGTTTATCATTATATGGGTTGATGATTTGATTATTGCTGCCAGTGATACAAATATCCTTAGAGATGTAAAAGAGAAACTTGCATCCAAATTTAGGATGAAGGACTTGGGAAAGTTGACACATTTTCTTGGCATTGACTTTGAGAGAGACGTTGACAGTATTAAAATGTCACAGTCAAAGTATGTGAGGAAAATACTAGAAAAGTTCAATATGGAGAACTGTAAGCCACGAACTACCCCTTGTGAGCAGAAACTTAACTATGCTGATAATGCAGAATTAATGAGTGATGTCAGAAAATACAGGGAGGCAGTAGGAAGCTTAATCTATTTCTCAACATGTACAAGACCAGATTTAAGCTATGTAGTAAGTAAACTGGCACAGTACTTTGCAAACCCAACCACAGAGCAGTGGAATACTGTAAAGCATGTTTTCCGGTATCTAAAAGGCACACAAGATAAAGAACTATGTTTTAAAAAGGGTGCCTGTGATGACCTTATATATGCATACAGTGATGCTGATTGGGCAGGTGATGTATCAGATCGAAGAAGTACAACTGGTTATTGTATGAGTCTAAGTAAAGATGGTCCGTTAGTCTCATGGAAAACCAAAAGACAACCCACAGTAGCTCTATCTACATGTGAGGCAGAGTACATGGCACTAGCTGCTACTCTACAGGAATGCTTATACCTGAAACAACTGTTGTTCAACATGGATGGTTTGGATTATTTGGCTAAGATTTATGAGGACAATCAGGGTACCATATCCTTAGCCAAAAATCCTGTGTATAGACAAAGATGTAAACATATTGATATTAAATATCATTTTGTCAGATCAGTTGTAAATGAAGGAAAAGTCTTTCTAGAGTACTGTCCAACTAATGAAATGGTTGCAGATGTACTAACTAAACCAGCAACAAAGCTTAAGTTGAGGAAGTATGAAATGTTTATGTTCGGTGTATCATGAATGTATTTTGGTTGAAGTATTAAGAGTTAGAGGAAGTTACCCAAATATGAGCAAGTGGGGGTGTTGACATTATGAATGTTTTTGTGCTCTCATTTGTTGTTGTTTTGATCATTATTGGATGATTGTTTGTCACATCACGTGACCTGTCTAATTTAACACACTCGTGTATAATAAAGGGTGTGTCCTTCAAACAAAGGAGGAACAACACGAAAACTGATTGAGTCTCATGCTGTCACGTTGAACGCTGTGCTGAAAAGTTGATTCTGCTAACAAAAAACAAGTGACGAAGAAGCTAACATTAGCAATGAGAGTATATACGAAGCTATTCAAACAGTCCTGCAGAGATTTGACACTCAGGACAAACGTCTCAAGAGCTTTGAACTCCGCATAGAGGCTAATGCACAAGCGGTTAAAGAAAATAAGGAAGAGATTGGAAAACTACAGGACCAAATAACTGCTCTAAAGAAAGAAAACAGCAATCTGATGGAAATGTGTAAAGAAAATGCCAGATACAAGAGGAGATGGGACCTGAGGCTACTGGGCTTACCGGAGAAAGACAACGAGGATGTAAAAGAGACTGTAGTCGGGATCCTGACCAGGGTGATTCCAGTGGCAGTCGACAAAATACGGGAGCTGGTCGACACCGTTCGGCTGGGCAAGAAGAACGACGCAGCGTACAACAAAAATGCGAAACCTGTATCATCATTCAGTTTTGCAACACGAGCGGTCAGAAATGAAATATGGAAAAAAAAATCTAAAAGATGCAAAAGTCTGCAAAAAACTTCCACATCCACTTCAGGAGGACTTCTCTAAAAGAAGATCGAGAGGCCAAACTAGCTGTGGCCAAAAAGCGGAAAGGCCAGGCGGAGCGGGGAGTAAGGCTTTCCCAGAAGAGGGATATGCCATCATTGATGGAAGCTTGGTCGAGCCGGATAAGTAAAAGGCAAAAGGTGGTGCCTTTGGCTCAAGTGTAACATGTTACAGAAAATACTTTTTGGATTTCCTTCAAAGCACAGTGATTATTGGTTTTCAGTAAAGGTATACTAAACAAAAAGAAGCAAAACAAAACTTTAATGGCGGAGGAGAGTGACCCTCCCCTTGACCCTCCCTTACTGCTGCAGCCGTTGCAGGGGAAGTCTGGCTAAAAGCTTTTAAATAAGACTTTTACCCACTAGCTCGCGTTCAAAACAACTGGTTTTTAGTCACAAAACTCTATGGGGAGGGCCTTGGGAGATGCGGGATGGCGTCGACCAATAGCAAAGCGCGATCCAGCAGAGTTTCCGGCGTTTGGCGAAGCGGACCCCAAGATGCTTAACTCTTGCGGAGTCAGCCAATCCAGAAAAAGCTGAAAAACGAAAGGCGCTGCCTGGGAAGCTGCTCGGAAGCTGCCGAGACATTCTGCATATGAAGATCCATAAATACCAGGTTAAACTCCCAAAGGTTAAAAACTGAACAGATTTTTGTAGCCAGAGAAAGGAACAGAGGAAACAGCTCACAGTCATTATTGCCACTGCATTCAAATGACTTTATAAGCTTCTGGGAGAAACAGTTTCCTAATGGGGAAAATAAGCATTTTTAACACGCTGCTATTTTCAAGTTAGAAATCATGGAGGATTTAAAAATTATTATGGGATTTTCATCTCCACTGGGAGAGACATGATCTAAAAAGAAATAGAAATGTGTGATTTCTAAAAGCTATTTATTTGAATGATCAAGCTGTAAAAAAGGATTTGAACACCTGAGAAAACTAAAGTGAAAATGTGAGTCTTTTTAATGCGAAAATGGGAAACAATATTTATTTATTTGTTCAGCAGTTTAGATATAAACTGGACTGAATTCTGATTTTAGACCTTAAAGGGGAACCTGAGAAGCTCCGGTAAAATACCATGGGTTGGCCTTGTGGAACTTATACCACAGTATTCAGCAAGCGTGCCGAGGTTGTGAGTTGAAACCTGGAGCAGGTTTGGGATCTTACTACCTGGCGGAGGCGATACCCTGATCATGAAGGAGGTTCACCCAGAGGGAGGCTTGACCTTTGCACCACCGGCTGTGATGACCTTTGGGAATCCCCAAATGTGGGAATCTCAACTGCATGATTTGTGGTACTAGGAGACTCCCTGTTTTTTTTTGCGGGTGGCGGCCTGAGTGTGGTTAGGGGCACAGAGCTTTGAATCCTGAGATTGGGAGTTGATCCCCCACTCCCACAGACTCTGGATCCCCTGAGCAGACCCTTAACCCCCCCTGCTCCCTGGAAACCCGCACTTGTAGCAGCCCACTGCTCCCCAGGGGGAGGGTTAAATGCAGAGAGAGAATTTCCCCTGGGATTATTAGAGTATATAAAATCAAAAGAATAAAACATTGGGTAAATCAATAAGATGAGGATCCTGGATGCTGTTCAGTCTCAGTCTAGTTCTGATAAACTTTTTTTTTAGATGCTAAAAATCTTATGAAATATTCAATGTAATTGTTTCTGTTTCCTTCAGTTATTTCGTAATTTATTGTGTTAAGTTTAGCTCTCAGTTTTGAGTATAAAGATGATTTCTCATCGTTTTCCAGCAGTTGATGTTTTATATTGGCGTGTTTCTGTTGCTGTTTTTTGCTCAGTTGTTTCTAACATCAGAGTCTCTGCGTTGCTGCATGCAGAACCTCACACTGCAGGTTTAAATATAGCCGGCCGCTCAGGAAGGCTGTGACTCCCCATAACTCATCCATGTGGCTCTGTAGCAAGACAACTCCAGGCCAAGCAGTGTATCCCCAAATAAATCTGCTATAGCTGGATTAATGCTTCGTCATTATCCGGCATATGTTGTTCAACAAGGGTCAAAATCAGGACAATGATCTGCAAACAGCGATTTTAGTTTATTTATTTTTCCCCTTTAAAAGGCGTCATTATTTTGGAAGATGCTCGTTGGAATCATCTTATGCACCTTTATAATTCTCTGAACATAAGCTGATGCAGAATTTCAGGCGTGAGTGAATTACTGCTGAGGTTAGCATCTCCTAAAGCTGTGGATGAAGTTCTTAGCTTGGTGCTAAAAAGATGGAAAAAGGTCAAATTTGGTGTTTTAAGCCACAGACGATGCGATCAAAGCCGAACTGATCAACATCTGAAGGTGGACTGGGAGGGCTAATGTCCACCGCTGCCTTCAGGGCTGAACTCTGCATTTTATGAAGAAAAGAGCTGAACATGCATCCTGCTCTGCATCCAAACTTCAAGCTGACTTCTGTTACTGAGGACAGGGCTGCATGCGCCGCGCGCCTCTGCATACCCTGCAATGCCCAGCTGCTTTCCTTAGTTCTGATAAGATGCAGGCAGAGGTGGATCTTAATGGGATTTATGGTTTTAGTTTTAAAAGGGCTCAGTAGATCCACCTGGTGCATCTAAGAAAACAAGAACCTGGGGGGTTTCTCCAAGGTCACTGAAGCAGCAACATCAAAACCCTCCTCAGCAGGCTGTTGCTTCTGAGCTCCAGTTGCAGAGATGAGAGAAAGAAGGATCTGCTGGGAGAACAGAAACTCTGCCTTCCACCCATTAATGCAACCAGTTTCCCATCAGAGAAGGTGTGGTGAGCAGCGAGGGAAAGACTTTCTTAAGCGTAGTCTCTGCAGGCAAGAAGAGTCAGGAAGGTCCTTCTAGTCCTAAAACCTGTTGGCCTAAAGTCCTGCTGTAGATCGTTCCTCTGCAATAACATGTTTTATACTTTTTAAATGTTAAACTTTATGCTAATCTTTGCTTTATTTATCAGCTCTTTCAATTGAAAGTTTTATTTTTCATGGAATTTGCAGCCATGTTGTTTTTAATGGTGCAATAAAAGTCTAAAGAATAATCATGATTAAATTATTGATCAAAATGATCCTGATGACTAGAGGCGTGGTCAGAGGCGGATCAGAGGCGTGGTCAGAGGCGGGTCAGAGGCGGATCAGAGGAACGTCTTCTAGCTGGAAGGATTTCTCTTTGATCTTTGAGTGAATCTGGAAAAGTTTTCCTTCATAGTCGTTAGGAGCCGCCAGAGACGGAGCTGTTTGTCTCCTGATGGAAAGGCTGTTTCAGACGCCATGATGTTCCACCTTCTGCTTTTCTTACCACTTTGCGGTTCTTCATGCTGCCCCTCCATCATCATCTGTTCATTGATGCCAGTCCTGTGAAGCTCTTCATCGGATTAGTTGCCTTTCATATCAAAACGTCGTCATATTTCCTTCTTTATTTTCCTAATAAAGGTGTTTGTGTGGATGAGGAGTCAAATGATCTGAAGACTTTAGTCTGAGTGTGAAGGCGGCTTGATTAGATTCCTGCAGTGCGATTGGTTCCCTGTGACCTCTCCTGTAATTTCATTGGTCTGTGGTGAGGAAGCTAAGTGCTTCGTTAGCACAGAATAATCCATAAAATCGGCTCATTAAAGGTTTAGGTGTTGGAAAGGTGAAGGATAATCCAATCAGAGACGAGCTTAGATGGAACCTCTGAACCAGGTGTTCTTTGGTCTGAGCCGTGTTCAGATGCAGCTTTCTAGAAACCAGTTTCTGAAACCGAAACACCAGATTACACCAGTTTCAGGAACAGGAAAACTGTTTCTTTTTTTCCTCTCGATGTTGTAGCGCCCGGTGGGTCTGGTATACGGCCCAACTGACACGTTTATCTATTTATAGAAATGGCCAAATCCCAGTCACATGGTGTTTCATCCACACACCTTTCAAATGGGGCTTAAAATGTCTAAAACATCTTTAAACTTATTTTTTCACAAGTAAGTTTTGTTTTATAGCTGCATGAAGAAATAAAACACCTGACATGTGTGACTCTGCGGGAATAATAAAACAACAGGTATTCATTTTTAGCCCCGCCCACTAATGGCGGCATCTTTGGAAACTAGAGGCCCAGACTTTCCAGGGAGGCGTCAGAGGCGCGGCACAGGGAGGAGGAGTCACGTGACCAACAGAGCAAAAAGCAGTGATCGTCTATCTGTCAGTTCACTATAAAGTTCACTATACTGTCCCTGCTCTATATAGTGATGGAGGGGTCAGGAGTCAGGGCGGGGTTTAACCTTAGTCTGCTGCTATAACATGATAACCATGTGTGTTGACCTTTGACCTCCCATTGTGGTTAAATGTAAACTGATTTGGAAGCTAAGTGGTTGAAAGATGAAGTGAAGCTGCAGGAAGCAGCTGCAGACTCAGCAAAGATCCAGTTAAAGCTGCTTTTTCAGGAAGTTTTCTGTTGATCAGAGATAAACAGGATGTATGCAGAATATAGCAGAATATAGCAGAATATAGCAGAATATAGCAGAAT
>JAGKQL010004650.1:0-13680 GCA_018398635.1 Cyprinodon brontotheroides
TTTCTTTCTTTCTTTCTTTCTTTCTTTCTTTCTTTCTTTCTTTCTTTCTTTCTTTCTTTCTTTCTTTCTTTCTTTCTTTCTGTCTTTCTTTCTATCTATCTATCTATCTATCTATCTATCTATCTATCTATCTATCTATCTATCTATCTATCTATCTATCTATCTATAAATTGGGTTTATACCATATATAGTAACATTTAAGATTTAGATATAGATTGAACATTCATAGATAGATATAGGATGTATAAACATATTTAACATATATACTTAGATCTGATAATTAAATCTCATTTACATTCATGGTTTTGCCCCTAAATTAAAAAGTCCAACATGCATTGGGGACAGGTCTGACTTAAAGAGACATTTTGTACGTTTTTACTGAAAAATATATTTACAGTAGCATTGTTATTTCACCCTTCATGAATAAAACATAAATTGACACCTCAGTGGTTCAGCGCCGATGCATCCATAACAATGTAGCCTATTTTCCCAGAGTGTGCTTTGGGTCGGACCTTCCTGCGCTGGTTCTGGGGATGGCAAGTCAAGCGTGTGCATGTTGAATGGGTCTGACCTAGCAAATAACCGAAGCGTTATTTTC
The DNA here is from genome assembly GCA_018398635.1 of Cyprinodon brontotheroides. Lineage (NCBI taxonomy): Eukaryota > Metazoa > Chordata > Actinopteri > Cyprinodontiformes > Cyprinodontidae > Cyprinodon > Cyprinodon brontotheroides. The sequence continues at coordinate 599 of JAGKQL010004650.1, forward strand.
AAGATGTATTTTTTATATACTCAGAAGGAACTGGCATCCAGTTCAACCCAGACACCAATGGAAATTCAACGTAAAGTGAAAAAAAGTTTCAAAAAAATCTGCCAAATGCGATTGCAAGCTACAGTATAAGAACACCACGCCATATCAACCAATCAGAGAAGCTGATCTGGGAGCTGGCAGGGAGACAGACACAGCGCTGCTGATGCAGATCGCTATGATCACTCTGGAACAGATTATTAACACTTAGATTAACTTAAAGTACATTCTATTTTATTATTCAACATCTACTTCCAGCCACCGTGAACAGTATCGGAAAACCAAGAAGAGGCGACCAGGCCAGAGGCTAGCCTCGTGAGACCATCCTGATCTCGCGAGCTTTCGAGGTTTCACTCGCTAATCAGTCTGGAGACTCTCCGTTGAAGAAAATTTGGAGCGTTCACCAAAAAAGCACGTCCAATCAGCGTTGGCTTTGAGGGTTGAGGTGTGACGCAGCGAAGCGACAGTTCAGTCCCACAAAACACATGGCGGCTTACGGCGATGAAACTAGTGTTAAGCATGGCTGTCGAGAGCAGAAGTTTTTATCGAGGAAATACAGAGTATTTCTTTACTGAAAGAAGAGCAAAAGCCTGCTCTGGAGGCTTTCTCAGGAGGAAAAGATGTTTTGCTTTCTTCTCCCGACTGGTTTCGGCAAGAGTTAGCCTGGCTTTGTGGTTTGTGTTTTAAATGTTCAGTTAGCTCTGTTAGTCGTCATATGCTTCGTTGATCTGATTGGTTTATTTGTACGTCTATCACCAACATAGGCAATCAGCTAACAGTATTTTTGCGCCCCTTCCCAAATTACTTCAGCGGAAGGTTTCAGATGGATATGCGGGGCAAATCCAGCAAATCCATCTGGCAGAGTCAGGTTAGCCAGAGGCTGCTGTTGAACTGGATTCCCAGTGAGAGCGCACTGCCGGTGTACGGGGGTCTTTGCAGCTCCGACAGCGAAATAATATTAGAAGGCAGGATCATAATCTTGATGAACTGACTGCTCAGATAGTTTTCAGGTGGACTTTCTCACTTAAAAACATATTAAAACTACCTTTTACCTATTGATCACAGCAAATATAGCTGCCAATGTTACAGGCAAAGAAAGGATAGGGTAGCTCCGCCAAACGAGCATCAGACCCACTTTTTGACCGCGCAGCTAGAGCAGCATAGATGCTTCAGCTGCGCATCAGAACTAAACTTAAACAATCATCTAAATTATGCAAATTAGGAATTAGAACTCCTAATTTGCATGAACTGAAGACATTTTGCTGGGAGCGACTCGGAGTACAGCTGCTTTACCCCATACTAACATTGGATGGTTGCAGAGGAGTTAATGTAATCATTTCAATCAGGTGTGCTTGAGTATTGGCACATCTAAAACATTGAGGGCATATGGTCTTGAGGGTAAAAATCCCTGATTTAGACCCCCTTTTTTATCAGCTGATCCACTTAAAGCTTGATCAATGCTTGATGTGTTCCTAAGTTCTGATGACTTAGGTCATTTTGGGCTTCCACGCCATCGATGATAGAATTTATGCACCTCGCAGCGGACAAATCTGCTTATAAAACATGGAAAGAGAGAAGCAGTTCCTGCTGGCATCGGTTTGCAAATGTAAAAATGTAAATATATAACTACTCTCTACAGATTGTGGAAAAACTATTGGAAAGAAAAAAAGAGGCTTGGAAAAACGTTTAAAGTTGTTTGCTACTTACTTGTGTAGTGTTGAGCCAGCCAGAATAAGGGAAAAGCCGCATAGAGTTTAAATGCTGCAGACGTTGTGACAGACGGCTCATTGTCCGTGCTGATTGTAGGTGCATCAAGCATAATGAGCCCTTTACCCTTCCCATGTCTAATTTTGTGTCTGGCTCAACTGGTTTATAGAAACGGATGTTTTATTTGGTCACCTGTCAAAAATAGACTGGATCCTTATTTCTGAGGTAAGACGGAGGACAAAACAGAGCTTTTAGTTGTAACAGCATTGATTAAGACTGGCTTCTGTCTGCAACAGAGGACACATGGCTGACGGAGTGTGTGTAAATAAGAGGTCACTACCGTCACAAGTAGGAGTATCTGAGTAGCTTTATACCTGGTTTTCTTTAAACGGTTCTGTGAATCTTGTTTGATTGCATATCATCATGTAGTCCAAACTAAGAATAAGATTTTAGATCACTAGTAGCCTCTGCCAGGAAACTGAACATTGTGTAATACTGAGTCTTTCAATAGGATAATGACGATGCCAACACAGAAATGGTTATCAAGACCAAAATGATCCTTTTTCCATGACAATCTCTGTTAAAGAAAATTTGGAGCCGCTCACCAAACGAACGCCCAATCAGCGTTGGCTTTGAGGCTGGTTGAGGTGTGGACGCAACGAGAAGCGCCGACAGTTCAGTCTAAAGAACATGGCGGCTTCAGCCGATGAAACTAGCGTTAGCGTGGCTATCGAGCAAGTTTTTATCGGAATTACAGAGTATTTCTTCACTGAAAGAAGAGCAAAACACTGCTCTGGAGGCTTTTCTCAGAGGAAAAGATGTTTTTGCTCTTCTCCCCACTGGTTTCGCAAGAGTAGCCTGGCTTGTGGTTGTGTTTTCGTCGTCGCTCTGTTAGTACGTCATATGCTTTGTTGATCTGATTGGTTTATTTGGCCCGTCTATCACCAACATAGGCCAATCAGCTAACCAGTATTTCGCGCCTTCCCAAAATTACTTCAATGGAAGGTTTCCAGATGGATATGCGGAGCAAATCCATCTGACGGAGCTAGTCAGGGTTAGGTCAAATATCCCTCTCTTCAACAAATTTAAAAGTCCTAGAAGAGGAATACTACCTTGTTGGCAGAAGGAGACAGTAGAGGGAATTGAGAGCAGGGGAACAGACAGTTGTAGTACCGATGATATATTTTCAGTTACTTTTATGAATTTGTAAATCTGGGATCTTAATTGAACCAAAGGTTTTTGTCTTTTTCTAAAACTTCTAGTGAAAGATTAAGCCTTAACTATAAAACAGAAAATTATGCCAAGCTTTTTTCCACATCTCTACTATGGGCCCCAACAAATGTATCCACATTGGTTCCTCAGTCTGACTGGAAAACTGAGCTACGATTTATGAGATCTCCTAATTTGAAAATAAAGGCTGTGTGTGTCTCCTGTTTTGGTATCAGAGTGAGGACCGTTTTTCTCTAATTTCACCATTAAATTGAAGACATTTTGTTGGTGCTGTCTTCCTTTTTTTTTGCTAATGTTTATTTTAGGGCTAAGGTGTGAATTGAGTTCATGTTAAAGGTGGGTATGCACTGGTAATGATTAGGTTCGGGGTTAAAGTCAGGCTTAGGACATACAAGGGTTGAAAATGACTGAAAATCAATGGAAGTCAATACAAAGTACTCACTGCATCTAGCGAGACAAGAATGTGTGTGTGTGGGAAGGGTGACATATAAAATAGTTTCCTAAACTGCAGGGAACAGCAGAGTGTTGCTTAAATCATCACTCCGAGGTAGCTCTCACATTAAGGACAGCTGACATATTAATGAAGTCCAGCTGGAATCACATCCTCCTCTCTCCCTTCTGTAGGATGTGTGTGCTATTTCTTTTTTCAGCCAGCATTACTCCCTCGCACAGCAGCTTCTCTCACGCTACATTTCCATTTGTGGAATAAACCTGACAAGTCACATGTAGATGGATGTAGTGAATGTTAAATTCATTCTTGAAGTCTGTGCGCAGGACCCTGTTTTGTTGCTTACAAGATAAAATAGGGAATCTGTTGTGTTTTTTTTTTTATAGCATTCCAGGTTTTTCGTTTGGAATCTCTGAAATTCGAAGAGGAAGAGTTTTTACACAGACACTGTTTACGACCTGGTTGTTGACAGAAGCATTCAAATCGCTTAAATTTTCACACTGCTTACATTTGATCACTGCTGCGCTTTATACAAAGAAAATGTTCATTAATTGTCTGAAAGCTGTACTAAATATTTTTTTCCCCTAATGAACCCTTTGTGTACAAAGTCCACAGCATGTTTTTTTGACCTTCAATATGAAGTCAGACCTCTGCCAAAAGTGCACAAGTAGATATAGATACTTATACGAGCTGTTTGATTTAAAACGCATATAAACTACTCTATTTGAATTTTTGTTGTGTGCAGATTCAGTACCAGAGAATTAGCATTAGTGCTCATGGTTTGTTATTCATGCATTCACATGTAGACCTGTTTCTATGCACTCAGGTCAATTATTGTCACTTTGAGGGTGGAACCTATGTGAGAAAGTAAGCTGTCTGTGATTGGCACTACTTTTCAGGAAATCCCGCCTATTAAGGCTGTAATCTTCTCTATATAAACAGTGAGGCTAACATTAGCTTAGCTCCATACAGAAGACTCAATGTTAACCGTCAGCCTCGGGAAAGTAGTTTTTATTGTCCGGAGAGTACAACTTTCATTACATTTCCCCAAATGCAATAATAGTCCCAATCAAAATTACATTTAAAAATCACCCCGCGTTTTTTTGTTTTTGTACATATTCTGATTTTCAGATTTGATGTTGGTGCGTGATTGTGGAAACAATCAAGTGATTTTCTCCACAGGATGGCTTGATTTTTGGTCGTAACCTAGCGGTAATTTTAATGCAGTTACCAAAACGACAAACAAGTTGAAAAGCGCCTATCATATGGCAGTTCGTCACATACACAAGGGCATACAATAAAAAAATGTTAAAAATTCTTCTCTTAGACATTGGAGAGGTGCATTTAAATGCGCTATAGAGCAGTGTGGGGTTAAGGGTCTTTTGCTCAGAGACCCAGAGTGTCAAGGCCGGTTTATGCTCAGGAAACCGGGACGTCTGTTAACGCAGATATGCCCCCCTTCCATTGGTGACACGCTCTGCTGCACTCTCTCCAACAGTGTAGCTGACTGCAGACAGTGAGGCCTCTGATTGGTCAAATCTACGCTCTACTCTATGCACTCACCGACCCACTTGTAGGTACACCTGTCCAACTGCTTTCGTTAACACTTAATTTCAGCAGCCAATCACATAGGCATGCGCTCTCGAGAATGCATTGGCATATAGGCATGGTCAGACAATCTCCTGCAGTTCAAACCGAGCGCATCGGTATGGGGAAGAAAGGTGATTTGGTGACTTTGAGCGTGGCATGATTGTTGGTGCCAGAAGGGAACATTGTCTGATGGCGCACAACCATCTCTAGGGTTTACAGAGAATGGTCAGAAAAAGAAAAAACATCCAGTGAGTGGTAGTTCTGTTCTGTGGTAGGAAATGCCTTGTTGATGCCAGAGGTCAGGGGAGACGAGAATGGCCAGACTGGGTTCGAGCTGATAGAAGGACAACAGTGACTCAAATAACCGCGCGTTACAACCAAGGTGGGCGAGACATCTCTGAGCGCTGATGCGTGAACTTTGAGGCAGATGGGCTTTAGCAGCAGAAGACCACACCAGGTGCCACTCCTTTCAGCTAAGAACAGGAAACTGAGGCTACAATTTGCACAAGCTCATCGAGGGTGAACAATAGAAGATTGGAAAAAGCACGTTGCCTGGTCTGATGAGTCTCGATTTCTGCTGCACGACATTGGGATGGTAGGGTCAGAATTTGAAGCGTCTACAACTTGTAGAAAGCATGGATCCATCCTGCCTTGTATCAGCAGGTTCAGGCTGGTGGTGGTGGTGTCATGGTGTGGGGAATATTTTCTTAGCACTCTTTGGGCCCCTTGGTACTTAATTGAGCAGCGTTGCAGCGCCACAGCCTACCTGGGTATTGTTGCTGACCATAGTCATCCCTTTATGACCACAATGTACCCAACTTCTGATGGCTACTTTCAGCAGGATAATGCGCCATGTCGCCAAAGCTGGAATCATCTCAGACTGGTTTTTTGAATATGACAATGAGTTCACTGTATACTCAAATGAAAAGCCCTCCACAGTCACCAGATCTCAATCCAATAGAGCATCTTTGGGATGTGTGTGGTGGAAAGGAGATTGCATTCCTCATGGATGTGCAGGCAGCAAAATCTGCTGCAACTGTGTGATGCCATCATGTCAATATGGACCAAACTCCCTGAGGAATGCTTCCAGCACCTTGTTGAATCTATACCACAAAGAATTGAGGCAGTTCTGAAGGCAAAGGGAGGTCCAACCCGTTATACTAGCATGGGGGTACCTAATAAAGTGGCGGTGAGTGTGTCACTACGCTTATTTACTGTTTGCAGCCTTACCGGCTCTGACTTTATATGACGCTATTGTGGAAAACGACTACAATAAGGACCAGCTAGAAGAGAAATCTTGTGAGAACCCTGAGACCCGCTTACCACCTGGATCCCAGCTCTGCATAAGCCCTCATGTCCCTCCGTTGTCACACAAACCTGGCCCCACTTCCTCACCGCCACCGGCCGCATCTAGACCCAAAGCTAGTTCCTTATTGTCTTACATTGTGGCGTGGAATAACATAGTGCAGACTTTGCTTTGATTCTGTTGTTTTGCATTGTCTTTTTGTACTGAATTGTGCTGCTATACAAAATAAATTTGCCTTGCCTTTGCCTTGCAGACCACGCGCTTTGAAATTGGGCATAAATCTAAAATATCTGCGACAAGGTCACTTGCGACACATTGCTGCGGTATGATAACCAGCCCTTCAGTTTTGGGAGTGGGGCTTGAACTCAAAACCTCTGGATTCCAATCACAATGCCCTAACCACTAGGCCATATTCCCCCTCTGAAAGAGTGAAAGTTTGTGAAAAAACCCAATCAAAAATGGCTTAAATTTCTCCCGTTGGTTCCACCTTCGAAGTGACAAAAGTTAAAAGGATGGCACACAGATACAGGTCCACATGAAAGCAAGCTGTGAGTGCAGAGAAGCGAGCGCTCATGCGTGTCACATATAGAGGCCTAACTGTACTGAATCTGTTGAATTGAAACTACTCAAGATTATTTATTATGCATGTTCCCTTCTGGCTGAATCAGACCTCACACACCAACCTTTACCCACAGTTACCACTGAATGCCTGTCAGTGGATGCCTTTACTCATTAAAACGTCTTGTATCTTGCTTTTTTAAGCCTTTTAATGTCACATATAGGCAGATATGATTAAATTATGTCTTTAGAACTATGTGGATTTTCATTTGTTATAAACCCAAAGAAAAACGCTTAGCTTCAAGGTGTCTGGATGCCGCCCATTTTATGACATTGCTGTATCACACCACCTCTGAAGGCTTAACACAGTCAGGGAACTCTCACAGCCAGTAAATAGATTTTCACGACTTAGACATTAGCTTGAAAAAAGATGTTGATTCCCTGTTCAGATCAGCTGTTAAAAGAGCCACTTTGAGCTGAAATCAGGGCGCTCTGCCTCCCATCACCCCACCTTGACCAGACGAAGTGGGCATTTGTTTACAGCATGGTGTGGTTAAGGTAGGCACTTTCTGGAGGGGGCCTTTGCATAGATATTTTCCAACTCTTAATTTCCACAGGTCAGGGAGAAGGTCAGACAGTAGAACTCATGAAGAAAACTCAGAGGCATGGATCAAGCAAACCACCAGGAACCAGGAACCTTCTTGCTGCAAGGCAGATGCGCTACCCACCATGCCACTTGTGAGTTTCTTGCATTAATCCATTCATTTCACATTTCATCACAAAGTCCACAGCATGTTTTTTGAACCTTCAATATGAAGTCAGACTTCTGCCAAAAGTGCACAAGTAGATATAAATACTTATACGAGCTATTTTATTTAAAACGTTTTTAAACTACTCTCTACACACATTTGAATTTTTGTTGTGTGCAGATTCAATACCAGAGAATTAGCATTAGTGCTCATGGTTTGCTATTCATGCATTTACATGTAGACCTGTTTCTATGCACTAAGGTCAATTATTGTCACTTTGAGGGTGGAACCTATGTGAGAAAGTAAGCTGTCTGTGATTGGCCATTTTTCAGGAAATCCTGCCTATTAAAGTTTCAATTTCCTCGTTATAAACAGTGAAGCTAACATTAGCTTAGCCCATACAGGGCTCGATGTTAACCATCGTCCGATCGCCCGGGGCAAGTAGTTTTTATTGGTCGGGAGGAGAGTACAAATTTCATTGCATTTGCTCAAGTGCAATGATCCCAAAAAAAAAATTATTTATCACTCAAAATTACTTTAAAATCACCGACATTAACTGAAAACAACCCACAAGCGTTGCCGGCGCCATTTTTGTACACATTCTAATTTTGTTTTAAAAAGTTGCTTTGCCTACCATCTGAACTCCGGATTTGGGATCTTCCTGCATCCATCCCACAATATAGAAAATAACCATCCATCCATTTTGGAACACGCTTAATCCCAAGTTGGGTCATGAGGGGTACGGATGCCTATCTCCAGCTGTCAATGGACAAGAGGTAGGGTACACCCTGGACAGGTAAGCCAGTCCAACACAGAGACAAACAAACATTTTTAGAGAAGCATTAACCTAACAGTCATGTTTTTGGACTGTGGGAGGAAGCCAGAGTACCTGGGGAGAACACCACACATGCTCAGGGACAACATGCAAACTCTATGCAGAAAGAATCGAACCAGGAACCTTCTGGCTGCAAGGCAGAAGCGCTACCCACCGTGCCACTTGTTAATTTATCTCTTTTCAACGTCAATAAACTATGTGCTATATGGCATGTTGGACCTGATTATAAGACCTGCCCAAATTCCAATCTGTGCAGAGAGGCACCAGCAGTTGGATGGATGTGTATTTCATCATTTTAGAGAGAGTTTAGAGTTGATAGGAAAGCTAGTAACCTAAGCACCAGGAAAAACAAAGTATCAAGAACTGTTTATGATATATATTTTCTAAAATAATGAGCAGCGCTCCATGTTGTTCATTAGTCATTTACTTCATCTTGAAGCGTTCTCATTTTCATCACAAGCTGTCTTAACATGCAGACTAAATAAATTGCTGCTCAGGAAGCAGTTTTATCACAAAATCAACCTGACTGCCACCCACTGGAACAAACCACTTGGATCAATATTTTCATACTTGTCTTTTTCTTGGTCTGGTTTCCACAAACATCAGCAATTTTTGGAGCCGCCGGACAGTGAAGACCTGTAATGCAACCGAACCGGGGGGAGGGTGGGGTACAAAGCAACCACTAAACCGGGCCTCTCTACGTTGGTGGTCCTTAGTGCCTGGATTTTACGGCACAGTTTAGTCAGAACTCTCTGAGCTTTCTAGACAGAAAAGGCAAGTTAAATTGGAATGCTGTAATTTTTTGCAGGTGGGATATTCCTATGAAAGCAGCTTGAATATGGTTGTATCTCGCAAGGGTTTTGGTGGGAAAAGTAACACTTTTTTTTACAGAGCAAAGATGGAATATTGGAATAATTTAACTTCTGTCCCCTCAGCTGTAGAAAAATAGTGCCTCCTCTTTTTGACTAACACCTCTGCCCCTGGGCAGCAGCTGGACCACGGATAAACGGCTGATCATAGCGGTGGGGCAGAAGATGTTAGAGGTGGCCTGTTTGAATCATTCGACGCTGGCTTCAGATCACAGGTTGAGCGCCTGCTAGCCTCAGAGTAAAAATATACTGTGCCAGCCAGGCGAATCCAGATCCACCCTCCAACATCAAATTTTCAAATGCACTGCTCAGTGTAAAAACACACATAGCTGCAGGCCCCAGAGGAGAATCAGCAGTTCCAAACAGCAGCCACAGAGACGAGGAAACTGGGGCTTATTTTTTATTATACACCAAGTAAATTACTTTATAATTCTAGTTTACTAACAATTAAGGGCAAGAGTTACACAGATGCACAACTCACGAGGAAGAGCATTAGGGCCAAAAACTGCTATTATTTTCTGATTTTGATCTCAGAAGTTGGAATTCTAACATTGGAGGCAGAATACTGAGAATAGTCATAATTCTCAGATTAAAATCAGAATTATCCAGAATTACAATATCATAATCTGAATTTGAGATTATAACCAGGTTTCCTAGACTAAGTTCATAATTCTGAAATTACAGTCAGAATTTGTCGGAATTCTGAGAAGAAAGTCGGATTTCTCAGATTGAAGTTGAATAGCTGATAATAAAGAAAAACTCAGAACTGTCATTATGTTACAAAGTTCAGACCCAAATGCAGGAAACCGAACAGAGAGACCAGGGAAAAGGTTTAACAAGCTTTATTGGAGAAGTTTAAGCAGAGGGAGAAGTGTTGCTTGGAACACTGCTCAACCGGAACTGTAAAGTGAGGGGAAGACACAGCGGTTAGTTCAGAATCAGGGGGGAATATGACGTGTGAACTTGGAGAAGCGGATTTGGTTGCCAACTCACGTTTCCAGAGATGTTGTTGAATCCTTGACTCCTGTCATTGTGCCGTGGTTCCAGTGTTTGTCTGATTCGGTGGAGGGCGGAACAGGGTTCACCCAGAATGTGTTTGAAAGTTGGTGAACGGAGAAACTGACTGCCACTCAGATTTCCTGCTGTACTTGAACGGGTCGTAGTGGAGAATAATCCATTTCTCAGTGAGAAGCTCAAACGATCTCTTGGGAAAATGGATCCAAACCTCCTGTTTGAACCCCAGCTCAGTTTGAAGCTCAGGTGATCCTTCCAGGGAGTGAAGGTCCGAGAAATCCAGTTTGCAGGATGACTTCCTGCCGAAAGGCAAAGACCAACACAAAGTTAAACTCAGGTTGACAAAAACTCAGCTTGGCTAGAGTACCCTAAACTGGCAAACACTCTGGCATCGAAGTAGTGGCAGTCAGCAGCTTAAGAACACTCTTTTTAAGGAGGAAACCATCAGCAGGTGTGTGAGGAGGCGGACCAGAACCAGGCGCCTCCTGGTGGATGAAGGGAGACAAACACAGAACACAAACACAAAAACAGGAGTCCTGACAAGAACAATGTCAGAATTTTGGATTAAAATCATAATTTTGAGATTAAAGTCAGAATTAGTTATGAGAAGTAAGCCTGAAATCTAAACTAAAATCAGAAATCTATATTTTTTGCTTTATTAAGTGGCCTTTTGGTTCTTTCTTTTTTTCAGTGGCCCTAATCCTCTTCCATTCCATTGTGATAACTGCAATGTCTGCTTTCTGTTAAGATCTAAACCTTAGGTCCTGACTCATGCTGAAATGTGACGAAAAATATTTGTGAAAGCAGTCAGGGTACATTTGTTTGAAATAAAACACAAAAATCATTAAGTGGTGAGATAACTTAGAATTGAGGTTTAGTCATCAGCTTAATTAGTATTATATTGGTCTTTTTCTGAAGGTATACAGGTCATTACCTTAACTTTGAGACATTTAAGATGCTACCATCATTTCCAAATCTTGGCTTACAAAACCAGACAGGCTAAAATCTCCTCTAAATTCTGTTCTCTGTCAATTCAGGTCAATATTTTCATAAAATGTTGTTGAGGCATGTAAAAAATAAAAAAATAAATCACATTCTGGGGCAGACAAATGCTTTTCATTGTGGGGAAAAGCAAAACTTAAAACTGTAAAAGTAAACATTGGTAAGAAGCAAAATGATCAAGTGTCTGCTTTAGCTGGCTGAATAAGCACTAATATGCCTCCGTTGAAAAACTGCTTCCTTTAGGGCACATTCACCATGACGGTCTGGTCCAGGGATCGATGCATGGATTGCTGAGAGGGATAAATCTTCATTTGATTTATAGACCATGTTGGTCAATTGCAAAGGATTGTTTTGGGGGCAGTTTTGCTCATGTGCTACGCTGATTGAGAGGGAAAAAAGGAATGAAGAAAAAAAGCCAGTCTTGTGCGATTTTTGTTGCTACATTGGTCATTAAATGTAGTTGGGTGTCTACACTTCTTCACAACATGTAGTCCTATCAAACACCTTCAAAATATGTTCTTCTTGTCAGGAAACAAGGACAGATGGACCCAGTATTCAAGGAGACAGTCAGTGGGCAAGTTCAAAACGTTTATTTATTGAAAAACAAAACTAAAAGAGGAGCTGCTAGGATCTGTGGCACACGGCAACCGCAGGTGGGGGGCGGGGCACCGCCCAATCTCAGAGACTCTGTTAGTGGGAGAAACACAGGTAAGTGACTACGTTCATCTGACAGAAGATGATTATCTGAGTTGGTCACTTACCTGGTTTAATAGACCAGTCCAAGAATGTCCCCAGTGCTGCAGTCCCTGAAGTCTTGTAGGAAGGTCCGGGATCCAGAACAGACAGAACAGGCAGGATCCAGGCCTCGTAGAGCTCCCAGGCAGGTTCAGAGTCCAGCACAATCCGAAGCGTGACCAGGCGGACACGCACAGGAGCGGAAGAGGGTAGTCGAGACAGGACGTGGAACCAGAACTGAATGCAGGACCTTTAAACTGGTCTCCTCCTTGGAGCCAGGCTTACTTGGATAAAAACTGAACCTCCCCGCGTACAGAGCCAAAAACCCAGAGGGCTCAGCAGGGGAGGAACAGTGGACGAGCAGGAGACGGGTCAAAAACAAAACTCTCCTTCTACTGGCCGCCAGGATCCAAAACACGAACCATGAAATTAACAGAACGGACTGACTAGCAGAAAAACAATTAATGATCTGACCCCAAATGCTCAGGCTGAACAGAATATAAACAAAAAAAAAAACAGGTGAGGGGAACAAATGATAATTGAGGAAGGGAGGGAAAACGACAGGTGAAAGAAATGACCAATTAGATCATGACACTTCTTCCTCAATGTGCAACTCTTGCATCACAACCTCTGATTCTAATTTTGGTACACAGCAAGCTAACTATGTGGAAAGATAACTGTCAATAAAGAAAGAATGAATTTGGAAATGTAAGTAAATAAATATGCATAAGGTTTGTATTTCTCCTTTGTCAACTGAAACATACATCAGAGGTCTCGTTTGTGAAAATACAAGTTTAGAAGACAAAATTACAAGTACAAAACACATATTTAACGATGTAATTCAAAAATTTTACTTGTGAATCTTACTCCTAAGTTTGTGACTCACCCTTGTAAATGTGTGATTTGTAAATATTTGATTTGTACTATTAAATTTTCAATTGTACGCATGATTTGATTCCATCCATCCATCCATCCATCCATCCATCCATCCATCCATCCATCC
>JAGKQL010004651.1:0-13704 GCA_018398635.1 Cyprinodon brontotheroides
CATTAACAAGGGTGACCATAATAAGTTTATCTTTGCAACTTTAATTTGCAATGAGTGGGCTACAGAAATAGAAGCTGCCTCAAATATAGTAGGTTTTAAAGCTTAACAGTTCATCTTTGAGGAAATGTGCTGTACTGTATGTGATTTCTGCTGCCAAAGGCAAGGAAGAGAGTCCTGAGATATTAAAAAAGTCCTCCGCCTGTATTGTGCTTTGAGGCACGCCCTGCTCGGATGCCTCCTATCATTGCAACATGTCTAAGACAAAGTCGCTCTTAACCTTTGGGGATAGCGTTTTGAAATTTGAGGGATTCCTCCTGTTAGCTGCGACTCTGCGGGTCAGGGAATCCCACACAGGAATACCTGCTGCACCCTCTTGAGACAGGAGCTGTGCGGCGGCAGAGCTTTAGAACAACTGCTGGTGTGTCTGGGTGGGATATGACAAAGCAGTGGCTGTTTAGAAAGAAGAGGCTGAATGTTTTACCAATTTTGCATGGGTTTATATGATAGTAAAGTAGTTCAAACTTGAGTTTTGTGTTTAATGAACTGCAAAAATTTTAATGTAAATAGTTTTTCTTAAAATAGAGTGATTTTTTTCTTGAATTGAGGAAGGAAGTAAGATGCATTCACTGCATGAAAGAATTAGGATTTTTAAGTCCAATATCTGACACTGTAGATTGTCGTGGAACTTCAGGTTAGCGGCAGTATACGACGAATTTACAGGCTTCGACGAAAACTCCGTAAATTGTCAGAAATTGGCGTGGGATTTCAACCAGGCAGTGTTCCCCATGCCTCCCCCCCATGGAATTCTAGGGGAGGCTTTAGCTTTTAAAAAACATGCTGTGAGCTATACAAATGCAAACCAGGGGTTGCAGGGGGTTTACCTGCAGCCCTAGGTAAAAAAATCTCTGATACAAGAGATCAGGTATAGCCTCTTACATTTTTAGCTTGAATTGATTTATTTAATTAAAAGTATAGGACCAAAACAGATCTTTAGCTGACAGGCAATACATTTAGAGCAGTAATTATTTTTTTTTTTTTTTTAAATTTGCATTTAAGATAAAAAAATAAAATGTTGTCTGTCAATATGCTCAATTCACAATTACTTAAGTGGAAAAGTTTCAGAAATGATTCTGAGATGATTCACTTTATAACATATATAGCATTATCCCTGTTGGAAGTAGCCATCAGAAGATGGGCCCACACTGTGGTCATAAGGACATAGGTCAGCATGCTAAGTGGTTTTAAGTGGCCCAAAAGTGTGGCAATAAATATCCCAAATAGATGGTAGAAATAGATCAGGCTCAGTATAGCCTAATTATAGACTCTTACATTTTAGCTTGAATTGATTTATTTAATTAAAAGTCGCAGCTAGATTACTGTGTATGCAAATGTTATGTAAAAAAATACACAAAAATAATTTACTTCAAAAATTAGTTTTAATCAGAATCAGTTGGCTGTAATGGTTAATTTTTTTTTAGATTTCCCTTTTTTTTTGTTATTGAATATATAGAAAACAATAACAATCTCAAATAACAAGTCAATAACAAATATTTCAATACAAGAAGAAATATCACAACTCCTGCTTTAGAAAAATAAAATTAAATGCACAGGCTGGGCAAAAGTATAAAATAAAATAAAACTAAATAAAATAAATAAAATAATATGGCGTTTAAAGTAAATTAATCAGTGGGGACTACTTACTGAAATTCTTCAATTAACTCAAACAATTTAATTGCATTTAAATTCATATCACTTTCTCAGACATCTTTTGAAAGGAAAGTTCATTTTGAAACCTTGAAGAGATTGAGAGGGAGCATTTTGCATAGCGACATTTATGGATATAATACTGTTGCAAATTATTAGAATATTGATTAAAAAATTTAGTTTTTCTTTAATGGATAAACCGAATTGAATGTTTTGCCAGGAAATAAAAAATCTAAATTTATTGTTTTAGTTTTGGGAATATATACAAACTATGCTCTAATTTCTAGATACGATCTGTTTTTACTATAAATTTGACAAACTGGTCTTCTCACCATTCTTTTTCCTCATTTTGATGCGATTGCATGCGGTCTTGATTTTTGGAGCGGACCGGAGGGAGCAAAAAAATAGCTCGCTCCGTATTTTTGACGGTGAAGGGACGGAGACGTGCGTGAAGTGATGACAGGCGGAGGATAATGGAACAGCTCTCATTGATTTTACTTGACAGACAAGTAATACAGATAGTAGGATGGGCATTTTATTAGAAATAAATCTTTTCTGTTCAGAATCTGGCTATAGGGCTGATAGTTATTTGTGTGGGTTCCAGCACATGTGTGGTAGGAAGAAGCGAGAGAGGGAACTTGAATGTAAAATGGCAAAAGAGGAGCAATTAAACATTCTATTAGTTTTATAGTAAAAATAAGTAAATCAGAAGGAAAGAGTATATATTAAAGAGAAACTTATGGAAATTTGGCAAAAAGGTGGGATGAAGATAAAACAGGAAGATGGTTTTATAAAATTCAGAAGATGGTAGGAGAAAGAAGAAATGGAAGAAGAAATAGAAAAGGATGAAAGAGTGATAACAAGGTTAAGATTTGGTCATACAGGACTTAATCATACACTTTTTAAAATACAAAAACATAAAACGGGCAAATGTGATTTCTGTGATAAATATGAAACCATAGAACATGTTATATTAGAATGTCATAAATATGAAAAAGAGAGAAGATATATGAGAAGAGAGTTTGAAGACATTAAGGAGAAGGTTAATTTATTAGATATACTGAGGAAAAATTTAGGGAGTAAACACATACAAATAATTATTCGATTTCTAAAGAAAACGTAAAATTATTCCATACAGAATTTAATTATAGTAAGTGTGTTTGTGAGTGAAGGAATGATATACTACAAAGCTGTGCACAAATATGTTTATATTTTTTAAGTGTGAATGTGTGAATGTATGTTTAGAAGAAGTTAGGGTAGAATGTATCAGGATCAATATTTAAACCATCACAAAACCACACTCCCATACCAGTAAGTGGCGGTAATGCTACTAACAGTTTGTTGCCAACCGCCATAAAACTTCGACAAGAAGAAGAAGAAGAAGACAGCTGCTTTACTCGATGCGTGGGCGGGGCGGAGCGCTGACGGAGTATGTGGAATCTGGGGGTAAGGAGGACAAATACACTTCCGGCTGGGTGCAGCGCCGGACGCCGGACAGTGCAATGAAAATCGGGACTGTCGCCCTAAAGCGGAACATCTCCGGCACCCTATGAGCAACTGCGGGATATACGAGGCTTCGAGGGAAGAGAAAGCGGGTGCACAGCGCACTAGCGGTAAATATGTGTTAGGTTACTGGTAGCTATGCTTCAAAAGCAGCCTAAGCTTAGCTAGGCAAGCTAAGGCACAGCCTAGCCCTAGCTAGGTAAGCTAAAAGCAGCCTAGCCTAAAGCTTTACTAAAGTGTATTTTTGTGATTCACAGGAAGCATTATGCCGTCTTAACAACTCAGAGACTAATTGCAGGCGCTATGAACGGAGCAGGGGGTAAGGTTTAAAGAATATGCTTTCATTCTGCGGTAAAAGGACATGGATACGGATGGATACCGACCATAGCTGTACTTTTTTTTTTCACAGACTACAGTCGCCTCACAATGAGGCGGTGACCTCCTATTTGCTCGGATTTGCACGATGTTGATACAAAGACGACATTGTGTGTAAGTGACTTGTTTTAATGTTTTCTCCTTCCTTGTTACTGTGACTTGCGTTTGATTTTTTTATTCATACCACTCTCATTTAATTGTTTTCCAGCTGCCTGTAAGACGTATTATGAGGAGACGGTATGCAGGAAGCTTCAGATACACTGCTAGCCTAGCCAGCTGAGAGAGAAAGCTGCGTCTGCCAGCCGCAGGCTATCTGCTTCGAGTGGGGCAAGAGCGAAGAGGGTAAGACTTTTATTTGGTGACTATTTTTCAGGTGCATTGATAGATGTGTTGTGTCCATATGCAGTGCGCGCTGATTCATGTTTTTTCAGCTGCTGAAGGCGAGGGCAGAGTGTGCTGGCAGATGAGGAAGTGGAACTCTGTAAGTCCGCCACCGTCGACCTCATGTCCGGCAGAAGAAGATAGGCGTCGTCGGCGGTGTCTCTGGATGGATTCAATGCGATTAAGCACGCCATTTAACGTAGGCGGATCTCACTGAACTCTGTGTTAAGCTGCAGTCCCGGTTGGAAGCGATGCGAAGTACAAGGCCACGCACGGTAGGCGTCTGCACATCGGACCTGCCAGTCCGGAGGGAATGGTGCCTGTTACCTCAACCCGAGGAAGCAAGCGGACGTTCCGCGAGGAGTTGTAATTTTTAGATACGCATGTGTTTGGATACAGCGTTGTATATAGTTGTGTGTGTTTTAATAAAGCTCTTTCTTTGCATAAACAGCTTCCTGGCAAATCTTCATTTCCTGTATAAATTCATTCATGTCCTTGATGGTAGCATAATAATTGTGTAGTAGTGTAGGATAACATAAATACACAGCATATGAATGAATAAATATATGAATATATATATATATATGAATGAATAAATATATATATATATATATATATGAATAAATATATATATGTAAATATATATATATGCCAACCAATCACGAGCGACTTCACTTGTTTAAAAAAGAAGTGGTTCCGTCAATACTCAGTAAGAAAATTAAAGCCTGGCGTGTTAGCCGTGTGGTTTTGCTGCCAATCACGAGCGATTTCACTTGTTTTGAGAATAGTGGTTTCAGCCAATACTGAGAAGGTTATTCAAGCCAGACCACAGCCAGCCGTGGCGGGTTTGCTGCATTCATATGCTACTTAGGGCCATTAGTACAGCTGATCGCTCTCCACCTACGTCACTGTCCGTTTCCGACAATTTGTGGCAAGGCTGGGGACAAGCGGCGGACAAACGCGGGTTGCAAATTGTCAGAAACTGGCGAAAATCAGGCAGATCTGCGGGGAGTTTCGAGGGGTTTCACGAGGGGCCGAAAATCTCACTTTTCATGCAGTGATTGACAATGGAACAAGAGCCATTTACATTTAAAATAAAAAAAAAACAATTGCATTGTCTTATTTCAACTGCATATTATGTTATTATGTTTTAAGAGTAAAAATACTAATTCTATTTGCAAATCATCTTATTAACCTACGCAAAGAGGATAGATGGTTTAAAACTGTTTTACAACTGCCATCTTTGATAAAGTCGTAGGGAAGCGGCTGTTACAACCGTTGTATTTCTGAATACTCCAGAGTATTTACACAAGTGAATAAAGTGAATGTGATTGGTCGATTTATCAAGGGGGCGGAATTATTGTGGCGGGAGGTTCACAAGCAAGTTTGGTTGTGGCCGGTTTATCGGAAGCATCTTGCTAACCAGTTAGCAACTTAGTGCTAGTAGGTTCCCAAGGGGAAATTACATTGGGACCAAGTAGCACTTACACAGTACGCCACTGCCAAGGAACGCTATGGATGGCGCAAACATGCAAGAGAAGGACATTTTTTTGCCGAAGGTAAGGTGGTCGGAGTCTCCTCCTTCATACATTTTGTTATTTTGAAGAGGAAAGCGCCGGGACGAAGTTGTTGTGGAAGAGGGCCTTAAGGGGCCTTTCAGCGCTGTGTCTTAAGCCAGCTCTACGCCTGCCGAAGACACAGACGTCCATCCCCGTGAACGCTGGGGACGGAACTCTATGGCAAAAGTAAATTATTCTTATTTCAACCATTGCATATCTAAGCTGCGACATATGAATCAAGATGCTATGACCGAAAATATTTGATTGACAGATGACCTTTGATATATGATTGGCTGAATTTAGGTGTACAAACTGACATATATAACTAACTGGCCTGCAAAAAAAAAAAGATAAAAAAAAAAAAAGCACAGATTTTTAAGACAGGGTTTTTTTTTTTAGTAGAAATCCTGTCTAACTTTTGGGGCAATATTGTCTGATAAATAGTACATTTCTATACATGTTTAAGCCAGAATGGTTTGACATTTAAATATGATTTCCCTACAACTTTAAGCAAAAAGACGTTTCTGAATAAAGAAGGAGGATTTTTTAGCACTCAGATATCAGGTCCAGATTATTCTTGTTCTCTCTAGCCAGTGGAGAGAGAGTGTTTTTAGAGTTCCTTGGCGTTTCTGATTTCCTGATCCTGACCTGTTCTGCCTCTCAAATACTGAGTCTGCCTGTTCCCTTCTGATCTCAGTGGTGAGAGTGTTTTTACCATTACCTTAATGTTTCTGATAACCTGATTCTGTTCTGCCTTTCAACCACTGAAGCTGCTATTTCCAGTCTGAACGGTGTGCCTGAACTGTCTTTGGACTCCTGGAACTCTGAGCCTGCCTGTTCCTGTTCTGAACTGTGTGTCTGACCTGTCTTCAGAGTTCTGCTTGTTCTCCAGGGCTGCAGCATCTGGGACTTTCTGAGCAGCGCCCGCAGCATCTTGTTTGCAGCTCACTGGCTGGATCCTACCTTGTTCTCTGGCTACGGACTGAACTTGTAAACCAGAGTTTCCTGCCTCGGACGCCCTAACTGCTGCTACTGCAGATCAGCGGCCAGTTTTTAATAAATGCTTTTTGGGTAATCCCACTGTCTGTCTTGCCTCGAATACTGGGTCATCTGCTCTGAGCCATGACACTAGCTGACATTCCAGAGTCCTGCAGATATAGTGGTCGGATAACTCCTAGTTACCCAAACTCTCTATTGCTATCAAAATGTTTGGATGTTTTTTTGCAAGGTAGAGATTGAAACTTTAAGTCTGCATTTGTCTTTACAGTTATGATTAGAGAGAAAAAGGCTATCTTCCCTCAACAGATGCCATAAAAATGCATACTTGGTATGGATTGTATTTTAAAAGGAAAACCTATAATTTCACATATTTCCAAGATAAAGCTAAACAGATTTCATTCAACTCTTCTATTTTAATCAGCTGCAAAGTCTCTTCTAGTTTTTGCAGGTCATAGTTTCACAGTAAAGGCAACTACCACCAGCCTTACAACTGTTCCAAAGGCCTCTCTATTAAACTAAAGTAAACAGTGGGTCAAAGGCCTGATCCTTCTCCATTTAAATGAATTTTCTATGGTGTTCTAAAACTGAGGCTCAATTTCCACAATCCTAGAGCGATTAAATGGGATTGAACTGTAAAGAACAAATTCTTTACCATGACTGGATCTCACATATCTGTCCATCCCATATTTTATAGCGATCTCCATAAAAAAGCAGGCATCTGGCAAAATTCTACAGTGGAGATTTACATATTTTCTTACAATAAATACATTAAATGAAAAACTTGACTACAGGCTTCAGAGACCATGAGAACCTGTGTGTGAACACGGTTCCAAATTCAGGTTCCTATTTCTGTTTCTCTAATAGGTAAAGCATTAAACTTTTTAACTATAAGAACAACAGTTGGTTACAAATACAGCAGATCTTTATGACTCTCCACAAAAAGGAGACAAAGTCGGTTTTAATAGCATTTTATCTTTAATTTTAGTCAGAATTTCTTCCTTTTTTAATCCATCATTACTTACACCTTAATTTATCCTGGATAATCTAGGGACGGTTTCATACACATTTTTAACATAATATTATAAGCCAACATGGAGCCATTACTCAACACACTCCAAATTTTTGAAAGTTGTAACAAAACCTGAAACTCTTTCCATTGTGTTTTGCACCATTAGAAATTGTTTCTCCTTTAAGCATGTTTGACACGGGAGGAGACATTTTTTCATCTGTGGCTCTTTCTTATTGGAGAGAAACTAACATAGTTAACTCTTTCCTAGAACATTTTCTAAACACACTTCTCTTCAAAAGCTAGTTAGGAAGTTGAACTGAAAAAAAAAAAAATGGTTGTAATCTTAAACTTGTAGGTAAGGTGCAGCCAGATTGCTTATTGGAGCTGAATGATGTTTCTCTGTGCTTGCAGTCACTACCCTTAAGTATTTGAACAAATACTAGCTGAAACTCTTTGTAGAGAGTTCAAAAGCTATTAAAACTACAATTGGTAATCTTTTTTGTTATATTGAGAGAAATGGTCCTTCCATCCTGAGAGCAGTCAATAACTTATGTATTCAGAAAAAGGAAAGAAAAAAATGAGACGTCTGTGAGAGCTGCAAGCCTCTAACCAATAAACTTACCAATCCCTGCCATTCAGTTTGAATAAAACGAAACAATCAGATGCCTTCATCTCTTTACCTTCTCCTAGGCATGCACGCTCATCAGGTTTGGCATTGCTGGAATTAGTCACAACACTGCTTCACAAAACTCATGAGGTAAGTATTAATAAAATATGTTATGGAACACAATTTGTTATGGAAAGCTCTGTGTTTACACTTTGTGAAGTGTTATTTAAGGATTTTTGTCCCAAGTGATCTCTTTTCAGGAAAAGAACCGGAGGGTAAAGCTTCAAATATATGTATTAAATAACCATGAGACATGGAAACAGATTTTGATAGAAATTGTAATCTTACACAGGTCAGAGAAGTTGCTTAGGGTTAGAGAAGGCAACGCTTACCAACCGGGTTTCACATCCTGTGAAGTGGCCATGATTCAAAGAAGAAGCATTTTATACAACTCCAGTCTGCCACATCGTCACATCATTACATCATACATGTTTGCAGATGAGGAGACATCCATGGCTCCAGCCTTATCAAAATATTACACTTTGTTTTGAGCTCAAGGACACCGCTCTCATTCCATTGCCAAATCTTTGCCACGAACAGAATGAAGATGATAACTGTATAGAGGAACCGTCCTAATTAAATAAACTTCTTGGGGAAACATTAATTCTGAAACACAACAGGCAGGCTGGACTATGAGCAGCACCTCAGTGGTACAAAGGGGCTCAGAAGCGCTTTACTTCCTGCAGAGGATGAGGAGAGCCCACCTTCCCCCACCCATCCTCACATCTTCTACAGAAGCACCATAGAGAACATTCTGACAAGCTCACTGTGTGATGGGGAGGCTGCAGCGTCTCAGACTGAAGGAATGTGAGAAAATTGGTGAGAACAACAGAGGGGATCATCTGGGCTCTGCTTCCCTGCATAGAAGATAGTCAATCCCAGCGCTGCGTGTCCCCATCCCGTAACATCATCAATGACCCATCACACCCTCTGGGAAGAGGCTTCACAGCAACATTATTATAGATTAGAATAAAAGATGCAGGCCTGCAGGTTCTGCAACAGCTTTTTCCCCGCTGCCATCACTCTGTTGAAAATCAGGTCACAAATCGAGACTCTGCATCACACTGTAAACATCATATTTGCACTACATGGCGAATTTTCAAATCCCTTTAAATAACTCCACATTTCTACTGCATTTTGCACTATATTTGATACGGGTAATTTATTTATATTAATCCAAAATCCGAGAAATGCCTTTCATCATGTCTCTTTCCTACACCGTTTACATTTTAATCACTGCGGCACTTTATGAATAGAAATGTTAATTTCACTGCTAAGCTGCTGCTCATTTACTGTTAAAAAGGTGCATTTATTGAGATTTTGTTTTGTATAAAAGATGACTATAGGGTTTGTCTAAGTCTAGGTTTTAATAGACTTGCATATCATTAATAATAATAATATTCCTATCATGCATATACCCATATGGTTAGTATTGCTAAACCTAGCACACTACATTGAAAGCTGCAATAATTATACAGTTTATAGCGTTGCTCCGATGCCATTTTTTGGCTTGATACCGATACCATCTGTTTGAAAATGATGTGTGTGTGTATATATGAGGAACTGCATGCTACCAACATGGATTTGTCAAGCTGCTGTCTACCTTTGTGAAGCAGGAAAAAGACTAATACAAAGTGAATCCAGTAGAACTTTTTATTGCCTACCTGGAATGGGTGACAATAGTTTGATAAACTTTTGGCTCTCAAAATGGCATTGGTGCCCTATTTGTTGGTACTCGCCGATACCGATACCACCATTTTAGAGATGAATCGGGGTATCTGTGCTGGTATCTGTGCAACACTATTAGTTTACTTACAGATGTATGAGACATGAAGTAGTTAGGTTGAAGTCCAAATGTATTGGAAGAAATGGCTGAGTTGCTCTGGCGAGCTCTGCTGTGAGATGTACATTCGAGGTTCTGAGGACGTAGCTTTGAACGGAGGGTGGAGGGTGAGGGTACCAACCATAGCTTTAACGCTGAACGGAAATAGAAGTGTAACTTTGCTGTTTTATTGACTTAGAATCCAACAGCGTCCCGCCATGAAGAGGTTGAATTCATTTACAATTACTTTTTATTTGTTTTTACATCTCTCCATGGTCTTGCTCCATCTTATGTTTCTCAGTGCACCTTCATGCACCCTCCTGTTTGCTCAGTTCAGCCGATCAGCTGCTTTTTCAGGTGCCAAAAACTAAACGGAAGCTTAGGGGCCATCATGCTTTCTCTGTGGCAGCTCCAAAAATGAGGAACGACTGATTTTAAATCGCTCTTAAAAACTCATCTCTTTCCCTTGGTTTTCTAAACTGTGTATTTTAAATTACTTTTATTTTTATTTTATTATAGATTTTATAGTTCTGATTTTAATTTTGTCTTTTATGCTTGTATGATTTTTTGAGTCTGTGTAATAGTGTTATGTTGTTTAACTGAACAGCACTTTGGTCCTTTGAGAAATTTTAAAGTGCTTTATAAATAAAGTTGGATTGGATTGGAAAGTCTTAGATTTAAATATATTGATCAGGTACCATTTTCTAAGTGAGCCTCCTTTGCTTTTTATTATACTAAGAAAGTAGGTTTACTTGATCACATGGATAATCATTGTCATTCATATTTACTAATAACCTTTTATTTAACCTTTTATTCCATTTTTCAACCTTAATTTATTCTAATCTTTTTCCTTTTAGCTGTGCTTTTCCATGCTTTGTTTAGACTCACAAAATAAGTCTTAGCAGAGAGAGCTGACAACAACAAAGCTTTTCTTCAGGTTTGATTTCTAACACCTGTTCAAGGTTTGGCTCCGAAGCAAAACGAATTCTTACAAACGCAACAACACAACACCTCAGAGTTGGAAAAAAAAGAACTGCGTTCAAATCAGGCCACATACTGAGAGGGAAGCAGTAAAGAAAATTACAGACTAATTTATGGAAGATGAGATTTTTATGTAGACCTTCTAAGACGTGAACACAGCTTTACATGTTCTCAGTGAGACTGTCAGTCAGGCAATTTCCAAAGAAACCTTCAGATCTTTTAGATGTTTTTCCTTTCATTTGAATGGACTCACTGTTATGGAGTTTGCTGTGTTCCCCAAGAATGCAGCTCATTGTGTGTTTCTATCATTCCCTGCAAGGTCCTAATCACAACCAGGTGCCTACTATTCAAATTAACATATGGTTCTAACTTTCCTCCCACTTTGACAAATGCATACCTGGGTTGCTGACTAGTAAACCCATAAAATGAATTCTATTTTTTTTGTAATTATTTACAACACATGACGATGGAGGGGAGGGCAAGATGGGGCAGAGCTGAAAATGATTTCACCTTGCATGCAACCCTCCTCTTGCTTGTGTTTTGTACCTTGATACATGACTGCGATCACAGTTATTAGAAGCAGGACCTGTTGTACTTGGCTGGCCCAGTTTCTCTCTGTTCCTGTGTTCATTATTTTAGGCATTGCTGCATTTGTGGAGGGTAGTAAAACAAGAGAAGAAAGGCTTTAATGTGATATTTTCATGATCTGGCATTTTAAATCAGCAGACAGGTGCCTGAAAGAAAGACAAATGCACTCATGCACTGCATGTTTGCATATTTACATCTAGAAACATTACTAGGGGATAAAAAATGTTTAATGCAAACAAAGAAAAGTTACGAGTTCACCGCAATGCCTCTAGAATGATCCCTTTTAACCATCTTTGATGTTTAATAACTCAATATGTTAGAGTAATGAGGAGACATTTAAACCTTTAGTTTTTTTAAGGCCAGCTAAAGCCATCCGTTTGACTTTTATTTCTATTCAACTGAAAAATGTGTGTAACTTCAATTCTAAGATTTAAAATTCTAAAAATATGCATGTGTGCAAATGAGGAGTGATTCTAAGGTCCCATTCAGACTGTGGTCATCTGCCTAGATTGCAATGACTGCGCCCCCGCAGTAATAACCTTACCAGCAGAAGAATAGCAGAAAACAACATGGTTGCAGACCATGCAAACAACACTTGTCAAAAACCAAGGGAAGATCTGGGATCCTATATGAAAAATGCTTTTATGGGACTTTTTATCTTTATGCATTCATCTATGCAAAATAAGAGTCCTATAGTTGGGGGTTTCCTTTATGCAGGTTCGAAACCCTGCAGAGAAGTCTTTATGCATGCAGAGGACAGACTGTCAGTATTTGTGAAGAGTTAGGGTAAAACCTTAAAGGTGGAAGATATCTTCCTGAAACGACTCAATAGACAGTATGCATGATCTTAATGGTCTTCACCTGCTCAATGGATGCATGGATGCTCCAACAGGCTTATTCCACTGATCCTCTCATAAAGAAGCTATTACACTATGGTGCAATACCTGTACATGTTTCATAAAACAATTAAATTTTATTAGCTTGATTTATAGACATTTATTTTTTGTTGAGGTAACAAAATCTGAGTTTTATTAATTAGTATTGAGTGATAAACCTGAGAATGATCTGGCTGCGTGTATTAGCTTGTTTTGCGGGGATTGTATTTAAAGGAATATTTAATAATTATTTGAGAATGGCAGCTGGGGACGTATCCTCTGTGTCTTCTAAGATGGTCTTAGGATGCCTGTCACTACCTGATCCGTCCTGGAAGCACGATCCGTCCTGCGCATGCGCCATCAGCTCATGTGCGCATGTGAATCCAGATATACATCCGGGTTGCCCTCGATTTTATTTTTGTTAAGTCTTAAAAGACGTTTTTCCATTCCCAAAATAGTAAATTTACTAAAATATAATGTGTTAAAGGTTAATAATGTATTTCCTGACAAAAAAAAACAAAAACCTTAAAATCCTTTCTGTTTTATCACTCGTCTCTTCCCGATCATCACCGGAAATGGAATCCTACACTGCTTCCAGGAGCTAACTTTTTCAGCTTTGGATTTAAACATAAATCTAGTCTTTTTGAGTTTTATGTTATCATTTCGCTTTGACCTTATGGTATAGTGCATAATCGAAAGAAGCAACTAAAATGCAGATAGACATGGTTTACCCAACTGCTCTGAGCATGTCTGATGATGACGTCAGAGAAGCAGTTTAACCAAGAAAATGTAAAAAGCATCAAAATTGTCTCATAAAAGTCATAAAACATATTTTAACGATGTGTATTAGCATTCTTTAGTTAAGGATACAAATAAGTAATTTTAGTACCATAATTACATTATTTATGAACGCCCGGATATATGTATATCTGTTTGCGTATGCACGGGAGGCATCGTGCTTTTGGGAAAACCTTTGTAAATAGATGGAGGGTTTACCCGTAGAGATGAAAATCTGCCTTAACTTTGACTTCATCTCTGATTTTTAAGAACATTGATTGCATGGATGGATCGCTGACATACTACTGATTTTGTGAGAAACCTTTGACTTTCTGCTCATGCTGTTGGTAAGACTTTGATTTACTCGTCTCTTTAAGTTGTCTTCTATAGTTGGTGGGATAAAAAGAGTAGACAAGGAAGGAAGGAAGGAAGGAAGGAAGGAAGGAAGGAAGGAAGGAAGGAAG
>JAGKQL010004652.1:0-13666 GCA_018398635.1 Cyprinodon brontotheroides
TCTGAAATTAAAGATCAGAATTTTGAGATTAAAAGACAGAATTCTGAGAAAAAGATCAAAATTCTGAAATTGAAGAGTGAAAAAAAGAATGCTGACTTTTCCACCATATTAAACAGAAATAAAATGTAAAAATCAGTAAAAAAAAAAATTTTTTCTAGTGGCCCTAATCCTCTTCCATACAAGTCCTGCAGAAAAACTTAGGGTGAAAATAAAAAATAATATATTTAAAATATTTCAAACAGTCTGTCTGCAGGATGGCTCAGATTGTAATACTGTTGCCTTGCAGCAAGGAGGTTTCAGGTTCAATTCCTGGTCCAGAGTATTTCTGTAAGGCGTTTGCATGTTGTCATCTCTCCAGATACTATGGGTTCTACCCACAGATCAAGAAAATGGCTCTTAGGTTAACTGGCCTTAGGGCTGAGTGTGCATGTGCATGGATGGTAGTATGTCTTGTCCAGGGTGGAACTGTCACACTGATGGAATAAGTGAGAGAAGATGGATGGATAAAGGTATTTTAATAAATAAAATTAAAGATAAACAAATTTCTGGGGTTTTTAACAGCTGGTCCAGCAGCCAACACATTTCTGTTTATGCAAACATCTGTGAAGCAGCACAGAGTTCAGGGAGAGTCTGATCAGCAGGTTTCTGGAACTGATATAACATTTTGCCTCTGGTCCATCAAGGGTCCTAATTTATATATTATAA
This sequence comes from Cyprinodon brontotheroides, assembly GCA_018398635.1. Lineage (NCBI taxonomy): Eukaryota > Metazoa > Chordata > Actinopteri > Cyprinodontiformes > Cyprinodontidae > Cyprinodon > Cyprinodon brontotheroides. Next base: position 706 of record JAGKQL010004652.1, read on the forward strand.
AAAAATCAACAGGCGGATCTATTGATTAGAGCAAGGAGGCCCTGCAGCCAGTGGCTGAGCTAGACCTTTTTGCTGCGGGGGCCAGAGGGGGGCAATGCTTTCTGAGGGGGGTCAGAAATTGTTTTTTAATTATTTGCAATTGCAGTTTCTAAATGTTAGCTTTATTAATTCAATATACAAATATAAACAGTAATATAAATAATATCAGCGTGTCAGGGCTTAGCATTAACTATGTACTCACAAGCCACTGCAGTGGTTTTACAAAGTTACTAGCCACTCAAAATATTGCTGTTGAATTTTTTTTTTAATGATTAAAGCTGACGATGTTGTGCTTAAGTTTACTTAAACTAGAGTTAACTTTTTATAAATGTAAATGTTGAACAGCCCTGGTCATTATCAAGTAAAGAAATAAAACTTTAAATTTTTTTGTGGAATGTTGAAAGTGTTGCAGGGAAGTAAAGGAATAATGTAAAACATAAAAACTAAACAGTAAAAAAAAAAATGCTTTTTTGGTAATACTTTGATTCAGCCAGAAGGGAAATATGGATATCATCAATACAGAAAGTGATTAAAAACACTAATTATGTTTAAAACAAATGAACTCTATGAAGTAGCTAAAGTTTAAGCATTCAGAGATTTGAACCAAAACTGCATAAATCAATCTAATTTTATGAAATTCAACTTAAAACAGCAGAGACACAGAGTGGATGAGGCTGTGCACAAACACCTCACACCTCGCTGAAAAAGACTGTTAAATTCAGAGAAATCAATGCTTTTATGCGTTGTCACCATATATATAAAGTAAAATGCTTAAACAATATGCTTTCCCTGCAAGAATAAAATATTTTAAGCATCGTACCATTAGGAACCAGTGCTCCTGTAAGGCCTGTGTATAGTCAGGGCCAGCATGTGTGTGCATTAAATCCAGAGCAAAGATGGCTGAAGCAGGATGTGACATATTTGTTGGAAAGTCCGTGCTGCTGGATTGGTATTTGAAAAGCAAATAATATGTTAAATTGTCCTAAATGGAGCAAGCAGTGGAAACACTCTAAATGAGGCCATTTTGTGCAGCCACTCCTTTTTATCATTGAACTGTGAACTTTGACCTTAACACCTTAACTGAGGCGAGTGAGGGAAATTCTGTTTTTGTGACATTTTATAAAATTATCTTTTATATATATATATATATATATATATATATATATATATATATATATATATATATATATATATATATATATATATACATTTATATATATATATATATATATATATATATATATATATATATATATATATATATATATATATATATATATATATATATATATATATATATATATATATACATTATATATATACATTTATATATATATATATATATATATATATATATATATATATATATATATATATATATATATATATATATATATATATAATATGTATATACATATCAGGAACTTTGGTTTCTTACCCGTTTATGATTATCTTTTCCCTTGATGCTTTTGGGTATAGCCTACTTCATACTGTCAGACAGGTTCTCTATGAGATATTCATTGGCTTTAGTCAAAAAGTAATAAGGACTGATTGGGGCTTTTGAAAATTAGTTTTAGGAGCTTTTTTCTTAATAAATAATGCTTTATACATTATTAATTTATTTCTACATGGTGACCAGAGATACAGGTTTTCTTCCTATTTGATGGATGTGATTTTCTCTCTAAATAGTAGCGACTCTTCTGTGAAACCTTCCTGAACCTTTGGTGAAGATTAATAAGTGGCTCATTTTAAAAATGCATCTCAGAGTAGAAGGAAATCATTGAAATGTGTAATTATTTTAGTAATTCCATTTAAAATGGAAACTTAGATTATATACTGTAGTTTGCAGATAGGAAGAGTGATACAGTTGAAGCATTTGTTTCTTTAATGTTGGTGATTTTCAGTTTCTCCAAAAAATTGGAATGTTACATGAGACCAATAAAAATTATTGTCTAAGTGCAGAAATATTTTTTTCCTGAAAAGAAGCATAAAATGCTTAGAAATGTCCAGATAGAGGCGGAGCTGACTCTGGATCAGATGAAATAAATCATTGCTGACAGTGGAAACATCAGACTGGATCCAACCCAGCTTAGATTATTTCCTCTACTTTGTTCATCCAGACTATCCTTGGTTTGGTGCAGGAAGCGTCACCGTTTTACACCATGTTCTGGAAACATGATTGGAAAAGTGCCATATGGCAGAGGAAACTGAACCTTTTACTCAAGATTCACTCTTTCTATTGAATAATGATAATAGAACTTTATTGATCTCACATTGGAGAAATTTACCTCTGCATTTAACCCATCCCTTTGGGGAGCAGTGGGCTGCCATCGTGGGGCCCCCGGGGAGCAATCCGGGGTTAAAGGTCTTGCTCAGGGACCCAGAGTGGCAGTCTGTGGGAGTGGGGCTCAAACTCAGAACCTCAGGATTTCTAACCATTAGGCCACCGCTCCATTCGCTTTGACTCATAATCAAAATATCATTCTGGTAAATCAGAGTTGAGCCAAAAAATGCTTTTTTATTCAGTTTTATTGTGTAATATTTATTGTTTAAACTAAATTATTTACAACTTTTCAATAAAAACTTAACTTCTGACCTTCCAATAAAATGTTCTATTCACATGTTGATTTTTTTTTTAGAAATCAATAATTTGAAATCACTAAAGCTATTTTAACTGTGGTGTGCATATTTGAGTCTGGGGGATGCTTCTACCACCGCAAAGTTTTTGTATTTTTTTTTTGTGACATCATTAAATTTCTTTTAATTTTTGAACACCTTTGTCCTTTTTTAAAGTCTGGTCCTTCAGAGAGACTCTGCACATTTTAATGGACTGAGCCAATGTTCTGCAACAATTAAAGATGAGAGGGTCACAAACCAAACACCTCAAACAACCATGTGCTGAATCCTCTGATCCTGAACATCACAAACTTGATCTGAGACAAAAGGACCAGATCGACCAATGAAATGCATTAAATTTACGCATAAAACAGTTTGGATGTTTGTTTCTCCCACAGATCCTTCCAATGGATGTGGAAAGGACCGACAAACTCCCAGCACTATTCCACAGGAAGGACAAAAGCTTTCCTGTTTTTCTTAGATATATTTTTCCTTTTAAGTATTATTAAAGAAATTAAATAAAATTTCAGGATTTGAAATTGTGGGAGCCTCCTTTTTCTCACTCCTTACTCACACTTCTTTCAAATTCCTCCTCAGAAATTAATATAAAAAAGTGCAAACTTACTGAAGGGTTTCATTCAGACTGTTGGTTATTGAAGGCTTCTTACAGTTCAAACAAGGCCTGCCAGAGTTTCTGAATGTTTTTTCTTGTCGCTATTTTAAATCTTTTTTGAATCTTGTGCTTTCTAGCCGCCTCAGTCAAACTACGGCTGTTTGCATAATTCAAGGCTGAAGGCGTTTCTATTCCTTTATCCTTCTTCAGCTCTTTGTTCCACAGGAGTCTTCCTGGTTGCAACAAAAACATAGAAATGGACACGATAATTATAAAATGTTTTAATCATTCAGAAGTCAGCATGTTCACTACAACATTAGAAAACTTTACTCATTCACTTGTTTCTCCCATGAATGTTTAAAATGGTCTCTTTGTTTTCGATCCTCTTGGCCAAAATGTCAGTAAATGTGTGAATAAATGCATTTTTTAAAACCCCTTTTATTGTCTCATCTGTTCTCAGCAGCTGATGCCAATATATTCATGCACATTCAGGACAGCAAGGTGAGTTCTGCTGAGCCAGGTAAACAGAAAGGCCTCCACCCTGAATCACATCAGTAATATTTCCTGTATATCCCATGCTGAACATGTTTTTCTCTCCCAGTCATTGAGGTTTTGTAGGAAATGATTCAGAGCATCACACATTACAAACCGGGGGTTTGTAATAACTGAGGGGCCTCTTCATGTTTGACTTTCTGTTCTCCTTAGTGATCGGGATGAGGACCATTCCCACCACAAAAATCATCAGCCCTACGGAGAGCAGGGCCGGTCCCAGGATGTTGGTGACCTTCTTGCACTGGCCGGCAAAGTAAAGGCCGCTGATGACGATGCCGCAGGCCAGGAAGCTCCCTCCAGTGGACATGAAGTGAATGGGAAACCAGAAGACTTCACATTTTTTCGGTGGGGGGTCTGTGGTCCAGAGGGACTCACTACGGGACAGAGTGAAGACTGTGCTCACTTCATGGCTCGGGGGTGTCAGCTGGTCCTGGGACTGGGAGAGTGTGCACTCCCCCAGTGGGATGTTCTCTGGGCTGCCTGGCATGACCTCCTGGGTGACTCTACAGACGAATAAAATAACTCTGTAAGGCAAAACGTGGCTGATTTTAGACCAGAGAAAATGAAATGGCCATAAGTTTCCTGCAGTGATCAGATATTTATTATTGAGATACAACATTATACTGTTTACTGAGTTTGAACAAACAGAAACTACAATTTCCTTAGGGAGTTAAAACCAAAAAATCTATCAATACTTTAAGAAAACAAGAAAAGGAAATAACAAAAAACATTTTACAATTATTGTATTGAGTAATTTCAAGCCTGAAAGTTGTATTCATTCACCATCTGTATATTTTACATTTTTAAATCTTCACTGTGAACAAAACTGTTCCTTCAGAGTTATTTCACACATTAAAACCTTAGAAAAGAGGGGCAAAATTTTTATAAACATCCATACCTTTACTTTTTTTAAAATGTTTTTTTTTAAGTTAATTTGTGTTTCTTTAATTGTAAACAGCTACTAAATACTTTATGGTAAGGAGATTTTGTGTATTTTGTATTTTATTAGCTCATTATCATACTTTTAGTGATTGATAACATTTTAAAACACACAATTTAATTAATACTCTGTTTGCGGGGTTATAGTAAGCTGAACTAGCTATACGTATATTTTACTTAAACGTTTTATAGAATTTTCCCCTGTATTTGCAGTATAAGTCCCTTAACAGTATTTAGGGAAAAATAAACCCTGCATAAAATGTTGTCTTCCATCAAAAATGTACTTTCTCATAATATTAAACATTTTGCTTCCAAAATAGTTTATATGAAGCTCTTAAGATCATTTTTTGTCAGTTAGTGATGTCAAAAAATCTTGATTTGCACACTTTTAGTTTGAAACCATTAATCAGAACTGCTATTTTATTTTATTCTTAGTACCACGGGTTTAGTTTTACTCTATAAGCACAAGATATTTTTAAACATTTAACACAACAATCTAAAGTTGGTTTATTCACAAATAAAGATAATTTACAGTGATTTTCTAAATTAATGCATGGTATCTAATAAAGTGTGTAGGGCTGAGCACAGAACCTTGCAGTAAATAACATCAGTTTTTACTATCAGTGTGAGAATCTGTTCTCTCTTTTACTTTCAAATTTATTGTCCCCTTTCAGATCGCTTTATTTCTTAAATTTAATAATAATAATAATAAAAAATTTATTATAACTCCACAGTGATGGTGCATTCAGGGTGATGTGCTGTTTTAACTTGAGATGTACATGTATCGTTACTTTAAATGGCACACAGATTAATTCTAATTATTGATTATGTGATATAAGAACCATTGGCTGGATTGGTGTTTATTTAGGGGCGTCAGAGGAGATAAATCCAAACACGCCACATTCCTCATAGGAAGTTATTTCGTCATCGATTTAAGCATGTTTCCACTCTCCTAATGCTGAAACATACAATTTTTCTGTATCTTTAGCTTCCTTTCAGAAAATATCAGAGCATGATGCTGCCACCTCCATGTTTCACTTTGGACTAAGTATTATTTTATTAGTGTGTGGTGTTATCTTTGTGTCAAACATTTGTATTCATTTATGTTATCATATGATACTATTTAGGCATCATATCTATATTAAAAGAGGGTCTTGTACAAGAAATCAGCACCACAGGTACAATACTGAGAAAAATAAGGGAAAAAAACTTATCTTTTTTCTTTAGAAACTGACCAATACAACTATTTAGAAATATTTTAGGCAGAACTGAATGTTTATCTCAACCCTTAGTAAAGAATTAAAACAATGCATTTTGGAAATTGCTATTGCTCCTCCAGTGTTGTCTTTTGGTTGCCTCTCATGTCTTTTGTCAGTTTAGTGAAAGGTTTTGCATTTTGGAATGTCACCTAGTGCCAATTTATTTATCTAAATGTTTCCCATTGAAGTTTTGGAGTTTTTTATACTCTTATCCTGACTGATTTCTTTGCACAGTAAGGTCCTTAGAGACTTTACAGCCATTTCTGTAAACTAAATCTCCCAGCAAATCCAGCTAAAACAACTGGAATCAGATTCACTCTAACTGATGACCAGTGTGAACTGAGGAAAACTGAATGCTGAACTTTAATAAAAAAGGTGATTCAGTAAAGTTTTAACACATCTATGCAGCTCAGTTATTGCAGCTTTCATTTTAGGTTCATCATCAAACAGATTTACATTTGGGTTGGACAGTATAAATGTTCTATTTACATGTTGACTTAAAAAAAAGTAGTTCTTAGAAATCGAGTGATTTTCACTGAAGCTGACATATTACCTGTGCTGTGCATATTTGAGACAGGCGGATGCTTCTACCACCGCAAAGTTTTTGTATTTTTTTTTGTGACATCATTAAATCAACGTTTTTTTTAAATGTTTGAACACCTTTGTCCTTTTTTAAGTCTGGTCCTTCACAGAGACTTTGTACATTTCAATTGACTGAGTCGATGGAAAGATCGTGAATTTATGTAATTCTGAACCAAATTAGACTAAATGTTTTATTGAAAATGATGGGTTTCAGCTGAGGAGGAGGAGGAGAGTGAGATCCACAGATCTCTTACAGTTTCCAGTCAAAACAAGTGAAGACAGCTTGAAATGTGATTCCATGAATCAATAAATGACATCATGATGGCTGCTTCCATTTGAACAGCCTAAAGCTTTACGGTCAATTTTCCTCCCAAAAAGCCTCAATGAATGTAGAGAAAGCAGAGTCTGTTTTCTAATTCACTGATTACCTGAAGTTAATTAGTGACTTTCCGGCGCCTGTTGAATTCTTTTCACATTGTTATATTTTAGGCAGATAGATTATTTCAGGACTATTGAATCTTTCTAAATAATTAATCTTTTTTTCAATTACGCTTCCCTCTTTGTCAGGCTAATTTTACTGGAGGTAATCAGGCTCCCTATCAATTATTAACACTTTGATAGAAGTATTGATCATGTTAGGCCACACCCTCCACCCTCTATTACAAAACACACATCGCTAGAAAATGATTAAATCTGAACATCTGTTAGGTAAACAAAGATCTGAAGAGGCTTTCAGTTGCAGGAAAACAATAAATAAAATAGTAATATTATTATATTTATAAGGATTCTTCATTTTGTCTCTCAAATTAAATCCAGATGCATGTTAGATTAGTTAAACAGGAGTAAACAGTCAAACTTACCCTTAAGATTTGGATCAAGTCTTCTTGTTTTTACAGGTTAGAGTCACATAAAGATGCAAAAACACTCAGAAATCTAAAGAATAAGCTGAGGAAAAAACTTCCTCCCACTGCCTGACCAGAGGAACCAATAAAAAGCATCAAGGCAGATTTTTGTTCCTGAACAATCCACTGCCCACCCTCTTGTGCTTCCTGCACCTCCTCCAAGGAAAACCCTGTGGCCACCACAGTCTCACCATCACACACCATCACAGACGCTCCTTCCTCATGTTGAATCCAGGCTAAGAAGCTTGTCTTCTCAGAAGAACCTCTCTCTTCCTCACAGGAGTCAGTGCATTAAAGCAGACGCCAGAACAGTTGGAGTGCTTTCAATCATAGAGGTTTTTCTTTTTCGTCACACAGAGCAGCAGAGCAGGGCAGTGATCAGGAAATGGCTCTGACAGATTGATGAAGCAGGCAGTCACCCCCACACAGACTTTCCAACGTGTTGGCACAACATTGATCCTAAAGCAGCCCCCGGCTATAATCTGCAAGTTGTAGTTTTGCTCACTGAGCATGGAATCAATTCTATCTGTGTGGCAGAGTTCATCCTTGGACAGAGATTTTGTTTTTCCCACAGATCTTGGTGTTTAGCCTTGAACAGCTTCAGCCCCAGATGCACAATACAAGAAGGGAGGGGGGGTTTGTTGCATTATGTCCCTAATGTTTGCACTAAACACATCTGGCATTACGGCTGTGACTTAGCTGCCATTAGGGAACATTTTCAGAAAAGCACCATATGACCAAAGATCTGAAAATATCTGCTTGGTTTCATTAGATCATTAATGTTACTTTTTTATGGGTTATTGTAGCAAAGGATTTGTTTTTCTAAGCTTGTGATACTATTATTTATCCACCAGAGGGAAGCATCAACATTTAGTTAAAATGACAACTTTTCCTCACAGCTTGTTTTTTTTAATTTAATGATAAGTCTATAATCCAGGATTATTTTAAAGCCGAATTACCTAATTTATGAGTTAATTTCATTTTTACATGGTTATCTTCCTGGATGTCATGGTTTCCTGCCTTAATCTCTTTAATAGTTTGCTAGTCGGATTGTTAATATGTCATTAGTTTAGATCTAAAAGTTATGCTTTTATTCAAAGTCAACTTTATTGACTTTTATTGATCTACAAACTGAAAGTGACGGCAAAAAGAGCAAAAATTTAAAATCATGCATTACTCAATTTTTTAAAGAACAACAGGCTCCTGATTATTTTAGACTGATAGGTGACAAAAATGTGCATATTCCGACACTTTCAATTTAATACTATACACACTTAATTATAAATGATAAAGTTAATCTGATTTTTAGTGCTTAGTCTGTTTTTCTCCAAGACAAAACTATGGGCTCAACCGTTACTGTGATTAATTCTATCTGGTGTCTGTCTTACATTTTAAAATGAAAACCATCTCAGAGTTTACCTATTTAACTGTTTCTTTCCTAAACAGAGCCACATAGTTACCCATTACTTTTTATAACGTAGAAAGTATTAAGGGATCAGTGCTTCAATGTTCCCTTTCTTCATCTGATTCTATCTCCTAGGTCTCAGCAGAAGGCATCTCATAAGGTTTAAACCCTATCCAGAAGCTTTTTGCACGGAGTTCGCATGTTCTTTTTTGTGCATGCATGTGCTCTATGCAGACACTTCAGCTTCTTACCACTTTCCAAAAACTGGAATGTCAGTTGAATTGTTCACTTAAAATTACCTCTGGTTATGTCTTTGCCCTGTGATGGACTGGAGACCTGTTCAGTATGTAAACTTCCTCTCACCCAATGCTTGCCAGGAAGGTAGCAGTCTCCCATGAAATGTTTAGTGGGTACAAAAGGGGTTAGTTAGATATTAATATAAATAAAGATAGAATAGAATATTAATATAAAAGAAAAAATAATATATTTTTTGCAGATCATCCACAACCAAAGATGTCAAGTATGAAAATGTTTCAAGCAAACACTCAGTGCCCCCATGTTTAATGGCTTTGAGGCATTGAAAGCTCTGTGCAGAGTCTAACTAAAAACAGGCTCATATATTTGGTCTGTAAAGAAACACAAATAAAGGGAAAATAAGGCTTTTTCAGGTAAAAAACCAAAAACATCTGCTCAAATAAAACCTTTAACCTCCACACAGTAAACTGTTGAACCATCAGCCTTTTCCTTGTTTGTAGCACGGTTCTACATAACCAGTAAATAACTGGTAAAGTGTAATTAATGCTTTTTAACTTCCCTGAGCAGCTCATATCATTTCACTTTGAAATTTATGCCAAAAAAGCATCTATGAGAAAAAAACAATGCGGTAGGAAACTAACTGGAAAGCAGCTCTGAAGCCCAGACTGGCTAAGCCTCTGAGTCTGAGGGATATGGGAATGAGACATGACACGACCCACTTGGTCCTGAAGGACGGTGGCATGTGTCTTTAGCCTGGAGGCAGCTGGCCTTATTGATTCTGTGTGTGTGTGTCTGAGGTTATTTGGGCTTGTTTCAGTTTAGTTTGTGCACAGCAGATGCTCTTTAATGGCTGCAGGACAAATCCACTGATTTTGATGTTCATTCTGGGGTTAAGGTCGAAGTTACTCAGGGAAAGTTGCAAAAGAGAGTCTGAAATAAAAATAAACTACTATTCTTTTTCAATCCGGAATAAACTATTTTGGTAGTATAAAAATCACCAGATAAAATATAATGTATAACAAATAGTGAGGAGCTGAGCTTTTTGACTAATAAATGCAGCGTTCCTGCCCTGTTCTTTAAAAAAAATAAAAAATTTCTATGCAGTTAAGTACGTAACCATTTCAGATACAGCTTAACAAAGATATGCAAAATTCACAAGTAGATAAAACAGTACTAGGGAACAAAGCAATTTAATAAAACGTTAAAAAAAGGTTTGACCAAGCAGAGGCAATATTTAAAGGAAAAGTCTGGTCAGCAAGGATAATCAATGGATCATTTTCTATACCTAAAACTAATACGTTCACAGTGATTTAATGAATTTTGCGTTAATCGGTAAAAAAATAAAAGTAATAATTTTGGTCGCAATCACTGAGTCTGGGAGCGGCCATTTTCCCCAAATATAGTAACCCCTCCTTCCTGCCATCTTCCAGCAGTGGCCGTCACGCGGTCGCGTGTAAGCCTAGCGCCATTCTCCCGGCTTTACAAGCTAAATCAATGGGAACTACTAGACACATCTGCAATCAACAACAATTATTGAAGATTTCCAGAGGACTTCACCCATTGAAATTCACGGAGACTATAGTGAAACCTCGACAATGCCCACGTGCGCTGGCAGCTGGATATGCTGGAATACATGGGGTAAAGTGGAAAACAGAAGTTATTCCACCCCTTTCACAGTTCCTGATCCTCCACGGGCCCGGGTTACTGCGTTGGTCCTGGTCGTTGAAGAGGGAGGATTTGCCATCGGCAACTTCTGGCCAGAGAAAAAACCCGTAATATGTAGCCAACATTTGGAAGAAGAATGTTTTCAAGATGACTTGGATAATAAGGCGTTGTGCCAAAACTGTAGGTGGCGTAGTGTTCTTTGACAAAACATGGATGCCTCCAGTAAAGAGCAGTCAAATGAAATTACTCTTAATTGAAACAATTATCATTCATTGAACAGTATGTAATAATTTTATATTTAAAGTTCTTTTCAGAAATTATAATTCTGAATACGACCAGATTTTTCCTTTAAAGTCTCCATGCAAAATGCCTCATCTGGAATCTTTGGGTCTAACCAATCAAGCTGTCAGGTTACAGAAGAGAAGCATGAAGATGTTCTAAACTGTTCCCAAGGATTAGTTCTTGAAAAAAGAAACCTGATATCATTTTAATGGTTTACATGATTTATAGGTGATTAACCAGGAATGAGTTAAAATTATTTGGGTCGACAAAATTATTGACAAAAGCAACAACCCTTAAGCAATGTCTTGTCATATTTATTATTTGATGAATATTGTCATTAATTACAGACAGATAAGGTACAATAAATAGGACATAAACATTAAAAAATAATAATTTTGATTACATATCTTATTACATTTCTTAAATCACTGCTTGTCCTCATACCAACAAATGTTGCTGCTTATACATAGAGATAAATACACCATTTAAGAATAACTAAATAGGATCTGAAAATAATTTACTTTTACTCTGTAACAAGATGACATGCTAATCACAATATTAGCTAGCAACTTGAAATTAAAAGTTCAAGTCTTGACCTGGCTCAGGAGTTTAACTTTTTGACTTTGGACCTATAATAACTATGAATATGCACGTGTTTTTACTCTGCAGTGGACTCCAGACTTAAGGAGAAGGAGTTAAGACTTTTTATGACTCAAATAAGACACTTGGTCCCAAATCTGGAAAATTGAATTTAAAAAAGCAAAGCTCCAAGTGTCTAGTATTGCACACACCTCCATATTGTACATATGTTTCATTATTTTAGTTACTTGGATATATTTTACCTTCATTTCTCTTCTGAGTGACCAACATAGATAATTAGAAAAATGTACTGTATATATACTAACTTGTTTACAGATTATACACAAGATGTGCATTTTTAATAAAATTCATGGATCAGTGTTTGTGAATTGTGAATAACATGATGATCCTATTTCCTATTTCTGTCACCATGTGAAAGACAAGAATGAAAAAGCTCAGTCCTTATTCAAAGGATGCAAAGGGAAATATCCCTTGCATAACAGGAAGTTGCAATTTACCACTATTCAAAAGTTAAAACGTAATATTGTATATTGGCAAACTAAAATCCAGGTGTTAGTCTAATCCTATTTGATGAGACAAACACAGAAAGCTGCCAGGGATTAGACCTAATAAGCCTCGGCTTGTTTCAGAATGCTGACTTTGTTGGTTTGGCAGGAGGGTTAAGGACTGGATTCAAATGAGCTGTGGTCTTTGAGGTGCACGGCGCGCACTCTTCGGTTAAAGCCACCAGAACTAAGATGCTCTAACAACTCAGACCCTTGTGAGTTTTCAAGGCCGTTGATTAAAGGCAAATACATTTTGGCCAAATGAAGCCCCACACAAAGCCTCGTTAACTCCTGGGAAAATATCAATAAAACCTCTGCAGCAACTCTCGCGGTTACGTCGCTGCTGAGATACGGCTGATTTATTGACACGCAGAGCACTTCTCTGCACAGGTGACCTTGGGAAAACTAATTAATCTACTTTGCATATTTACAGCTTTTTGTTGAGTAAAGCCAAAGGTGGAGGCATTCAAACAACTGTAGCAGAAAGGTTCTTCCTTTTTTGTAATCTCGGTAAGGTGACCCTTTGTCTGCTCTCTTTGTTATTTTTTGTAATATTTCTGTGAATAACTGGCTGGGCTTTTCATCCAACCTTTGAAAACATAACATTATGACTGATTCATATGCTTTAAAAGTATTGTTGCGGAACTGGATAATTAGTTTTGTCCCAGGTTAATAATATCCTAGAACAAGAGGTAGAATTGGCGTGT
>JAGKQL010004653.1:0-13588 GCA_018398635.1 Cyprinodon brontotheroides
TTCGTGCATCATTAGTAAATAGTCACATTCACTCTAAAACCTATTTTAAGTTTAACATACAGCTGCAAAGACATTTATACCTAAAGACTCACCATGATGTTTTGTTCACCAAATACTAAAAAAGATGCATCAGATAACAACAATAATTGTGACTAAAGTGTGATAATAAAAAAATGCCTTCAAATAAAATGTTAAAATAAACTGCTAGTTATTGCCTTAACATGCCTGCATGTGTAGTTAAACAGCATCATTAGATTTTTTTGTGTGGAATTAATCTAGTCTCTGTTGGGCTTTACCAAGTGCATTGAAGTCAGGTTGGATGTATAAAGTGGAGATTTGAAGCTCAGCTGACAGATGATCATCAGAGAGAGATGTTGTTGGGTGACTGACTGAATATAGTGTAAAGCACTTTGTTCAAGTCCTCTAACTTGGAAAAGCGCTATATACTGTAAGTACAGGCCATTTACCATTTTACCAGCTGATAATCTCTGGGTCTATTATCCACACTGCAGGTAGAGGGAGAGGAAAACATCTGCAGGTAATCCACAGTTGTTCAGAGATAATTGAAATGGCCTTAAAAAACTGAGCATACAGAGTTTCTAGCATGGATGAAAACCTATGGAGGTGTTCCGCTGATTTTATGAGTTCTTCAAGGTTTCCCTGCAAGTGAGATTATTTCTCTCCAGTTGGCTTGAGAGAAAATGTTACTTTCTCATAAAGGTCTGCACCAGTGTGAACATTTAATGAACAAAAGGGCCTTGTCTTGAAGTTTGTCCACTTTATTCTTCAGTTCAGCCACATATACAGTAAAAACAGAATCTTTCATTCAGTCCTTATTTTCTGACCTCTAGGATGTTTTACCCTTTCTTCTCACAAAATCTGTTCTTCAATGTCCCAAACTCTTTTTTACAGTTTTTCCAGACTGAGCCATCTGACAGCTGTGATTCAGCCGATATCGGACTAGAGCAACATAACTTTGTAACACCTGCTAGTGAGGGCATACTAGAACTAGATAGAGACAAAGCACTCAGTAAAATCTCTCTATCAGAGGACGGCTTGTTGTTTTTAGGCATTTTTGTGTGATATCACAAAGTTGCATTGGTTGCTCAATCCCTGGATGTCTGAAGGAATGGAAAATTCTTTGCTACTTTTACAGCTTTGTAAGCAAAGCTCCTGATGTCAGCACATTTTTAGCATCCTTTAAGTTTGTCATTTGTTATCTTTGGCAAAGAAAACTACATTTTAATTATCCTTAAAAACGTCGATCTCCTCTCCTCAAACTAAACAAAATGATTTTTTTTCCTGACTCCAGAAAAGGAGTACTTAACACTCCAAGGTTTCTAAAAACCATCAATTTGGCATCATCCTGTTTTTTTTTTTGGCATGAGTCGACATATTTGCTTGTTAACACTGACCTGTGACCAGAACTTATGACCTTTCATTATGTTCTGATTTACATATATTGAGCCAATATGTACCTTTATTTTAACAGGCAACTTCAAAAATGAAAGTAATGTGGCTCTAGTCCATGTATGGGGTAAAAAAAAGAGAAAATGATTAAGTATTTTTTATTTACTTTTAAAGGTCAGTCAGAGTTAACCAAAGGGCTGCATGATGCTTAGGTCTGAGCTAAACTATTAATCCTAACTGCATTTGCTTCACATTTAACAGTTAAACATTTAAAATTCCTATTAATTCATATGCACCGCTATCAGATGGCCTTTCTTGGACTGCTGTTACCTTCTATTTGTGTTGATTATTTCTAATTCCACCCAGAAAATTAGTTTTTAGACTCTAAGACCAGCCTTTAACTGTAATAATTGTTATCATCTATAAAACATTTTAAAACAAGTTAAGGTATATGAACCACAGGAGTCACACTTTTAGCAGAGAAACAAACAGCAGCATTATTTATATGTTATAGTTTATAAGAAGTTATGGTTATTAAAAATTTTATCTAAAATTAAGAGGAAACAAATAAATAATTAAAAACTGATAGCCAGCAAGTTTAACATAAAAGAATTATAATTAAGTACTATAGCTATTGAATTAAGGTCTGTTGAACACTAATCTACAACATCCTTCATCAAAGCTACATCAGTGACCATGTGCTTCTACTGTCCCTCTGAATAAGCTTAGAGGCAAACTGTAAGCAGTGAGTAGTAATGCTAAAGAAACATTTAATTTTTAAAAGCCTTTTAATAGATTCATTTTTTCAGTTTTTTTTTTTTTATTACTTCTCACAAATCCAGCTAGTCGTATAGTAAGCGTCATATGGTTGTGTCCATTTCCCTTCATCATTGCAACATGTTGCTGAATTTTGATCGTTTTTATTCGGCCATTCAGTTCCCCAAAACCTGCGGAAATAAAAAAAAAAACATTTTTAAACATCACTGACGTTTTGTCAGACTCCTTCATATTTTTCCAATTTCCTGTTGTAATTATTTATTATTTATAGCTTTTGTATGCGTTCAGAGGGCAGGGGGAAAATCATATTTATTTTCACTCCAGATGTTTATTCCGAACACCCGTTTTCTTTTCAGTGTCTTCAATTTGACTCTGCTTAATTCTTTGCTAGAAGTACCGTTGCTTAAAAGCCTCAAATATTTTTAGATATTAAACCTTTCAGTCATAAGGGGCAGTGAGGGATCATTCAGCAGCGTTAATAGTTTGAACCACATTATAAAACAAATTTTTTATAGTTTGAAAATTTAGTTTCAGGTTTTTCTAATTAATTCAATAAAATTTCCTGTTTTTATCTCCCAAGTTATTAATTATTTGTCTTATTAACAAGCTATGTAGGTGCTGTGGATGCCTTTGCTTCATAAACTATTCAGTAGTTGTAGCTGCTATGGTCTTGACTTTACTCAGTGTGCCGTTTATATTTCCTGGGTTAGTCATTGCCAGGTTATTTATTTATTTCAGTCTTTACAGCTTTACTCCATTTTCCATTTGTTCAGCTCTGTCTGCCTTTGGTCTTCTTATATGACTGCTTGTGTTTTGTTCGTTTTCCATGATCATTTCTGTTTCTCACGACGTTAACTACTTCACCTCTCCATTTTGATGCTCCTTCTCCATCATGACCCAGAGTTTACCTCTGCTAACAGTTTTCCTTTGNCATGACCCAGAGTTTACCTCTGCTAACAGTTTTCCTTTGGTGGAGATTAACTTTTTTAGAGCAGCAGGAGTCTGTTTTAGAAAACATTTTGGATTTATTTAACTGTTTAATATATCTGAATCTTCAATTGATATACTCAAGCTGCTCTGTTTCAATCTGATTGGTGTGTAAATAATAATTTAGACAGTTATATGAACAAAAAGATCAAATTGAAAATACAGACCAACGGAAATGACCTCTTTTTACTTGTCTTCTAAAAAATTGTGATAGTAAAGAAATCATATAATTTCCTCTTGAAGAATCCAAGTGGAAGCTAATTTCAGTTTTTTTTTAATTCAGTGTCTAGCATTTATAGATGATAAACACGTTTTTCTCCATTTTCATCCAGATTCCTGAATTAGTCCAACAGAAATGCCTTTGGATGTAAAATAAAACTGAAATATTTTGCATTAAAAGACAGAGAGCTCATTAATATGGGGAAATCATTTTTAGCCATGACAACAAAGTGGCACCATCAACAGTAATATTGTTCCACCTTTAAATAGTTGATCATATTTGAGTGATTTTTAAGATGAAACTTACTCTTTTGTCACTGGTGATTTATCCACCCATCTCCAGTCATCATATGGCTCTATCAGATTGTATTGAAGACCAATCCAGGACTCTCCCTTTTTAGTTAGGTTTTTCACAAATTCCTGATTGAGAAAATATTTCAGAATGGTAATTTTTAAAATTGTATATTTCAGCACAATTAGTATAATAACACTGTGTCATCATACAAAAACCTCTCTTAAACTATTTAACAGTAGATCAAAATTTGTCATTTAATACTCTTTTTTTTTCAGAATTATAAGATTAATATTCATTTGGCTTCTTTTAATCAAATTAAAAATATCCTTCCTGCCTTAATGAGAGCTTGTTTCATCGATCAGGTTTTTATACCCTGCTCTCAGTTTGGTAGGCGGAGCTTATAAAAGTGGTTTCTGCATCAGCTGTGAGATTTTTTTGCATTTGATTACCAGATTTTACACAAATAAGCAAATTAAGATTTTTTTCTTTATAATCTTCTAATAAATCATAAACAGCATATTGATTTAAAATGACACTTTTTAAAGTTTTGCGGTTTAATTCTACAGTACTTTAGTATAATTTGGCAAATAAAACATTCTGATCAAAATTGATAACTAATGATAATAGTAAGTTTGTGTTTAGTCTATATTAGAATAAACTGTCTAGCATCTACTTTAAGTCTTTGGTAGTAGTAATGAGGCATTTTCTTAAAAGTTCATAAAGATTCCTTAATTTGCATCAGAAGAGCTTTGCTAAATTCTCCTGAGCAGCTTAAAGGACACAAACATCTGAGAATTTGTGCTGAGGGGAAAAAGCCAGTGTGTTTTCACACAGAATTAAAAAGTGATACATGTTTGTAATCCATCTCTGAAAACTGGTCTCAAGTCGAATTTAAAAACAAAAGAACAAACAAAACCGAAAAACCAGTGAAAAAGTAAACAGATGGCAAACATAGTTTTCTAACTGCACAAAATGTTGATTGTTTGAACTTTTACCTTTGAACACATCTGATAAAAAATTTAATATGTTAAATTATGATGTTGTTCTAAAGATAATAAAGCATCTCGCTACAAAGGAAAGTTAAACAAACGTATCTTCCTGTTAGTAAAACATCTTTGTAATCCAAGTAGCAGGGAAACAGAAGCCTTTACTCAGAATTAATGTTTTGTTCATGTATGCTCAGGTTTACTTGGGGATTTTCAAGATTAAAAAGCTGCTAAACATAGAGATACTTTTTTTTACTTGTAATATGACAGTGATGCCTTGAATTACTACTAATTTAACCCATTGGTAAAAACAACATTACAGCAGTATTTATTTACTAATACATTCAGAGATGCCAAACAACATGCACCGGTAACCAATGAAAACACAGAAATTGCTCACAAGCCAATCAATGAGCTCTGGGCTTTTGAAAAGTAACTGACTGAGAGGCTGAAAGGAAATATTAATGCACTCTGGGCTTATTAAAGTTTTGGAAAATAATTAAGGACTCAGAAAATGAGGAAAAAAGACTATTTTAAATAAGTACAAAAACTTTATGGGACAAAAAGCACTTTATTAATGAGAACCCAGTGCCTGATGGCCGCTTCCTGCTTTTTTACATTTGGAGTGTGGGAAGTCAGTTTTAGCCTGAGTGAGCCAGAGCTAGTCTGTTTAGCCGGTTCTGATATTGTGTGTGCATGTGGAGAGCTTGGCTGAATCGTTACTCCAAGAGATACGATGTGGGGAATGAGGAGCAGAAGACAGACCCTCTCCCACCCTGAGGAAAACACTGCCATTATTAGACCCATATTGTACGCCAACTGGGGGTCTGCCAACCGATTATTTAAAATGTTGTTTGTTCTAGAGGCTGATATTTTTTTTATTTAGTGAAGAGTGTATAAGTTCATAGTCTGCTCTCTAGACTGCTTCTTATTGCCTGTGTTTGACATTACAAACAGTTAAGAGCATATTTTATGTAATGCATCGGTTTTGTTTTATAGAGATAATGATAAAATTCATTCTGATATTCACAGAAATGACATTTACAGCATATAAGGCAGTGACATTGAGAAGATTAGACTTTGAGCTCCAATTTATCCATTTAGCTGAATTACTGTTTTTTTAGCCTGATTTCTTTTACCCTCCTATATTTCAATTGTTGATTGTTAAACTGTTTAACATAAAGAAATGGTTTTATTTTTATTTTTTCCATGAAGGAACTTTCCTACAAAGGTCCTTTAACTGCCTTTTCCATTCGTCACTTTTATTTTACAAAAATAGAGATTTTGCTTCATTAGAAGTTTCAACTTAATTGTTCAAACAATGCATTCAGGAAAAAAAAAAAAAAACAGGTAACAGAATATCAGCAGTTTAGACTGTGAGATTGGAACTCTATATCAAAGGTCAAACATACATCATTAGACAGACCCACCTGTTCCTCCTCATTGTTTATGATCACCAGATCAGCTCCTTTTACCTGACAGTATATCCTGCTTTCAGACCAAGTTTTTTTCTCCTCAGATTTTAAGTAACAGCTGCATCCAAATTTTGTCCATCCATAAGGACACAACTTTCCTTGAAACAAGATCAGAGTTTTAGGGAGCATCAAATGTTGCTTTCATCAGTCAACATTTTCAAAAACATTTTAAACATTTAAATTTTTTCTTTATCTCAGCCAGTTCGTGTTTTTTCAGTATTTTATATTCCTAAGCACTAGAAAAATCATTAGAAAAGATGCAAACCATAAAAATGAAAATGTAAGGTTGATTTTAATTTCCAGTTTATTTTTCTCTTACCTTTAATTCTATGATTTAGCCTATTTATTTCCTCTTTCAGTTGTTGGTGTTTTTTAATGAGTATTTCGTAGCTGTCCTGAAGCTGACTGTTGTTTGCTGCCATTTCTAAAAAAAACATCAGTTTGTTGAAGCAAAAGAAAAATATTTCACTATTGCAATTATAAAAAAGTTTTGCTTGTAGGTGACTGTTGTTTGTTTCCACGTCTAAAGAATAAAATCAGTTAGTCTAAAAGGATAAATATTAACTGGTTTTAAGGATGAAATGTCTCACCTGAACATTTGTTGTGTTGTTGGTCGTAGCCGTTCTTCAGTTTATTAATGTCCAAAATGACTAGAGGATCAGTGAAAAATATGTTAAACAATCAGATTCAAAGCACCAAATCTTATTTTTTATTTTTATTTAACCTTTATTTTACCAGGAAGTCCCTTAAGATAAAATCTCTTTTTCGAGGGAGACCTGGCCAAGAGGCAGCAGTACAATAACACATATAAAAACACATAAAAATAGCATAATAAAATCAATCATAAACTAGACTCTAGAATAACAGAACAACTTATATTAGCCTAAATATTATCATTCTTATTTCTATCTGAGAATCAGGTGAATTTCCAGTGTTTTAATAAGTCTTTTGAAGTAAAGAGTAAATATCTGACTTACTAAAAATGCAAAAAGAAGAAATATATACAAAAGCAAAAACAAGTGATTCTGCATAAATTCAAACAAGGTTGTTTTTATCATAATAAGTATTGGACCAATTAGATTTAATAAACTGTTTGTTTGTTCCTTTGTGTTCATTCAGGAGGAGGGATTGCTGCTAAGTCATTGATATTCACAGACTGACACGGTAAACCTGACATTCACTGCATTGTTCTATAACTAGAACTGAATTGGGTTGCATATGATTGACTTTGAGTCTGTGTGAAAAATTTTTTATTTTTTTTTTCAGAAGAATTTGTTCAAAATTGAAAAACCAATTAAAACAAGATCTAATGTAAATCCTACAATCTTCTTACTTTCTGTTTTTACCATTATTGTCTTACGTTTCTGTTTACTATAGATGATATCCTTCTCTTAGGATGATGAAATAGAAAACATAACGATTTACACAGTAGAAGTTAAAATACAAAATGAAATTACTAGCTGTTTGTTTTAACATTGCCTTAAATTTGTACAACAAAGCCTGGGGGGGATGGGGGGGTGCTGAGTGACTTTTGGAACGTTGTTATATTAGATTATTTATACTGTTTCTCTCTCAGAATTTAAAGGGGAAAAGGTTTTTTTTTTAAATTGGCCCCTTGATTTTCCGTTATTACATCATGTTCTACTCACCCATATGAGTTTTGTGTCATTTGGAGCTGTTCTGAAGATATTCAGTTAGGTTATATATCCAAGTAAGGTCTTCCTATAGACAGCGACTTGAAGGCACAAAACTAAACTGTTCATAATTTATCTCATTTATGGTACGCCAGCATTCATAACATGTAGGCGAATCACTGTCCCCCAGCCAGTGTCTGGGGGACAGTCACTGTCTGGGAATCCCAGTGCTGTCTCCCATCATCTCCCACACAATGTTCAAGTGGGAATATAATCCTGATGTACTGACTGCACAGATGATGTTTTGATGTAGACCTTCTCACTTAAAAACAAATCTTTCAACTAATCAAAGTAAATAAAGCAAAACTGCTCTGCAGATAAACAACCAGTGTCGAAGCATCTTGAACAGTGTTTGACCAAGCGTCAAGGTTTCTGTGTTTAAGCGATTTGGAGACCCAAAACGCGTTTGGTGTGAACACATATTTAGACCATGAGAATTCTCATGGTTTTTTTTTACAAAGACACCATTCCCGTATACTATAATGAAACATGGCTGTGGCAGCGTCATGTTACTGGGATGTTTCCAGCAGCAGGAACAGGCAGACTAAGATAGATAGAATGACGAAGGCATCAATGTACAGAGAAAGTCTTGATAGAAATCTATTCCAGGGGGTTTTAATCTCAACTGGGGAAATGATTCAAAATTTCCTAGGTACATTTTGGAATCCTATTGAACAGCTGGAGGGATCTGAAAATGGCTGTTCACAGATGTTTCCTGTCCAACCTGATGGATCAGACTACTGTAGGTGTGTTAGGCTTCTAGCAGTAAATTTGAAAAGAACTGAGGTGATCATTGCTGACACTGATGGATCAACAAAGTTTCATTGAAAGGATTTGATGCCTACCTAAGTGTAATTTCTAAGTCATCTATTTGTATTAAATTTACAGAAGTCTCAAAGTATTGCTTTTTAAGTTGTTTATACTACATTGCAGTCTCCCTGGAACTCTACCACCATTTCAACATGAATATATTATAATATATTTCATAAGAACCTATTTCTTTTTGAAAATAATTTTGACATTATTGCGCTTTAAGTACTGATCATTAATGTTTTTAACCTTTGTCTATCCACAGTTATCTCATCTGTCTTTTTATGTCTTCACAAAATCTGCCCAATGTCTTTTTGTAAGGTTTCATTATCTCATTTGCTGCAATCCCTTATTCAGTTGTATGCAACACAACAGTTTCAGAAACTAGATTTTATTATTGTTATCTTAGTGTGTGCATTTAAACTGTTACAGAGGTAAATGGGTTAATTTTACAAGCTGAAGAATAAATATGTGGTTGTTTTTTGTTTTTTTAGTAAAGCTGCTGTTGGTGAGAAAACTCAGAAACAATTCAGCATCAGTTTAGTCTTCAGTATCTTATTGTAGAGAGTTTGACTTATCAGTCAAGAAGCAATGATTGATCTGCATTTAGACCAAAAGAACATTTTAAATTGATGTGTTGCATGTTTTTCTCACAGTATGTGGGTAAGATGATGATTGCAGCTAATAACAAAATCCATGGCAGTATGTTGCACAGTTTTTCTCTTCGGGAACAACTTCTCTCCACTGCAGGCTGTCTGTTGGCTTGTTGGTCTGCAGGGGAAGAGATTAAAGGGGAAAGTGTTAATTTCACTTTTTTAAAATAAATATAGCTGCTAGCTACTGTAGTCATTCTGAAAAATGAAGTCTGTATCTCCCTAAAACTTGTCAGGGAAATAATATGGAAGCATAAAGAACACTAAAAGTCACAGAGTTTTCTCTGATGACCGAGGACTTAATACAGTGGACCACCAGCAGTTCTAGTTCCTTAAATTGTGCTTTCCTTTCTACAAGCCATGATTATCAGAAACGGCAGAAAATAAAAATACTTCAACTTCTTCTTTTTTATGAGCTTCCGTTTTTTTTTTTTTCTATTACCAAAATCGGTCCGCTTTTTGATACCTGTGCCAGGGCAGTTCATTAGCTTTATGATAACTGTGGCTGTTTTTCTAAAGTTGGCTGATCTAAACCTTACAGTCGCTAAGAGCAGTGATCAGTTGATGTACTTATTCTAGATCTGACATAAATATTTATTAATAGAGTTTTATGCAACAACAATAAAACACAGATATCTAACTTATTTTTAAGTATCAATAGAACAGAAGATGTTTTTGTTCCAACAGTTATAGATAAGCATTAGGAGCTACATTCAAAGATCCCTAAAACAAACAAAATCACCTTTGATTTACTTACCTTCTTCCTGAGGCGGAGAAACTATGTAATTATCAGTAAATTCTTCTGCAGTCTCATAGATATTTACTTCCCTCTCCTCTCATTCTGCTGTGTTCTCTTGCTCCCTTTTGGTATATCTGATCTTCTTGGTTAAATCTACTTTGCAGTAAATATCTGAGGACATCCTGATACAGCAAAGGTTGGGCTTAATTGTTCACCTTCTTGAATTGATGAAGTACAGCTCTACACTTGTATACCATGTGGCATTGAAAGCTGTTTTTCAAATCTACTTTTACTGTTGTGGTTTTTTTGGTCATTTCCTTTGATGGCAGAATAAAGAATAGAGGAAGTAGCAGCCCTTAAAGAAACACACTACTAGTAGATCAGCTTACCAACATTAGAGGCTCATACTGTATACTTAGTTTTTTAATATAATGTTTGTTTTTGTAGTTCAGTAATGGTATAAATGAGTATAATAGATCTTTGTCATGATGGGCTAAGGACTTGACCCATACGCAGAACACTACTGGAGACTGAGTAAAAGTTTGAACAAAGTTTATTGAGAAACACACACAGAGAATATAATGACTGGTTCAGGTGCTGGTCCGGGACTGGTTTCAACTGCTTTCTGGAGAGATGAGAGTTTGATTAGCTTTGCAGTTTGATTGTATGATGAGAGAGTAGAATCTTTTAATGTACCTGAAAAGGGTTCTGACAGATCCTATGAGAGGGGGAACCGGTTGGGTCCAGAGACAGTTGAAGAGGCAGAGAGTTAAGCAGCAGCAGCGTCTAGCTTCGAGCTGGAGAGTTTTCAGACTTGAGTATGTTTCCAAGCTCTTCCTCTGAGAGCTGATGAAGGAATCCAGATTGAGATCTTCTGTCATGATTGGTTTAAAGCTAAACCCACAGGCAGAACACAAACGGAGGCTGAATAAAAGTTTAACAGGGTTTATTGAAAAACGTTTTCACACAAAGACATGAACTCATTCAGGTACTGGTCCGGGTTGGGTTCACTGATGTCTGCAGAGATGGACAGTTTGATTAGCCAGGCAGTCAGATGATTAATTGAGTCTTTAGATAATTCAGAGTCTACCTTGAAGGGGTCCAGGCTTAACTTGTGAGAGAGGGAACCGTTGGGTCCAGAGACTGTTGGTTCAGCAGAGTGCACAAGCAGCAGCAGCGTCTAGCTTCTGACTTTGAATGGCAGACCTTGATCAGAGTTTCCAGCTCTTCTCTGAGAGCAGCAGGAGAAATCCAGATTGGAATCTTCAGGTTTGGCTCACCAGGGCTGGCAGGCAGGTTAAGCTCATCCAGAGCTTCAGACTTGAGACAGGTTTCCTGTGAGCAAAGACAGAGGCAGATTAGAATCCAGGTTTCTCTCTCGAGATAACAAAGATTCTTTTTCAGGTAACAGAGGCTCAGGTTAAGCTAACCAAACTAGGTCAACACTGCTCGTCTAGGTCTGGCAGCTGCTTATGTAGGGAAGGTCTCCTGATGAGCAGACGAGCTCCAGGAGTGCTGGAGGGCTCCAGCCCAGGAGACCCACGGCGCACTCTGCTGGAGAAAGGTGGTACATCCCCAGATCCCAACATCTTCAGGTTTGGCTTACTTGGCAGGCAGGCATGTTCTCAGATTAAGCTCACCCAGAGCTTCAGACGTCGGTGGGATTTCCCGTGATCAAAGAGGACAGAGGCAGATTAGAAAAGCTTGTTTCTCTCTAGAGGCTACAAGAATTCCTAAATTCTTAGAGGCTCAGGTTCGCTAACCAAACTTGGTCAACACTGCGGTGTCGAAGGAAGGTCTGACTGCTGCTTATGAAGGATGGTCTTCTGATGAGCTGATGATCCTCAGGTGTGGTGAGGATTCCAGCTCAGGAAGCCCACAGCGCTCTCTGCTGGAGACAGGTAGCAGATCTCCAGATCCCAACAATCTTAACATAAACCACACAAGAAGGATAGGACATTTTGAAAGTTTTTTCCAATACAAAAACTATAAATGGTTTCCTCTCAGGTCAGGATTATTGATATCTTTGTCATACCATCTCTACTAATCACATCATATGCTCTGGCTTACTAAGGTATCAGATTAACCTGGTGTCATATTTGGAGGTTTAAAATGATCCAAATCCAGAGAGAAACTCTAGTAACTCTGAGAAAGAGGATTGCTCATCGAAAGGGCAAAATTCCTAAATAAAAATTTTATGATGTTTTTTTTCAGGTTAGTTTACTGAAGACTGTCTTGATTTCTATTTTGGAGGGGAAAAGAATAACAGCCCAGAAGATGCTTGGTTGAAGACATGAGATTCAGCTCATAAAGACAAGACAGTAGCACCACTAAAATAATAGAGATTTCTATTGGGATCAGCATGTTCATTTGTTGGAGAGGCAATGTTGACGATTTTGAAGGAGGAATGAATTAAGTCCTTATCATCCAACCAGGGCAGGAAATTTGCACCCACACACATGCCAATAAGATGGCCAAAAAGAATATACTTAACTGAGCAAGTATTAGTTTTTAACCAATCACGTAGCGCTTTTGTTTACTTAAACAAGCCCCGCTCTTTTCTTGCCATTTGAAACTGAATGTGGAAGAATATGGCTGGTGTTTGTACATTACAAAATTTAAGCCCGTTTTTAGTGTGAAGTAACTTCTTTATCAGAGCCGCACCATAAGCAAACACTTGCAAAATGCAAAAGTCTGACATTAGACGTGTTGCATGATGTGAGTATCAGGATGTCTAGCAAATCAGCAGCAAGAAGCAAAAACTTTGTACAGTTTTTCCCGAAACAAATCATGTAAGTTTTGTAACATTGCTTGCAAACAACAGTTGTTAGATAAATGATGACATGGTAAAACATGCCAATATATCAGTATGTTAAACTACTTAACAATAATTTAACAAGGTGCTACATCTCAATTACTTGCTATTTTATTTTTGAAATAAACCTAATATTCTTTCAATTCTGGGGAGATTTTGTGCTCACAATTGCTCTCCATATATTTAAATTACATATTTTGGTCACAATAAAGAGTCAGGGAAGAGATTAAACTATATGACTTAAAAATAGCTAAAAGTTAAATATCTCTGCACTTTCCACTGCCTATTCCTAATTATATCTACAAAAATCAGCTTTCTATATTTTTTTTATGTTCATTGCCATAACAGAAGGAGAGGAGTCAGGGAGGAGATGGACCAGGAGTGAGGAGCATGGAGAATGATGCAGAGTTTTGATACAGATTCTGCCAATTCTGTTATTGTTGTTATGATTGATATGATTGCTTGTATATGAACGTTATGCAATCAAAATATTTAACTTGTCTTGTAAATAAAAAAAAAATAAATAAAAAAAAAATATATATATATATATATATTAGGGATATAACGGTTTATGAAAACCGTTAGGTTAATCTCGGTTCGGTTCGCGTGTGTTGCGTTCGGTTCATGCGCTGCTCCTTTTTCTCATAGGCGAAGCGTTTACACTCCAGAGCAGAAGGTGGCGGTACTGCGACCAAAGCCAACCACCAGTAGTAAACAAGAAGAAGAAG
>JAGKQL010004655.1:0-13660 GCA_018398635.1 Cyprinodon brontotheroides
GTAAGGCTTGTAGAGTTTTTTCAGAACATCTTTGGTCACAGGGTCAAATTCAAAGGCCAAGATTATTTTAAATGACTTGACCAAGATGCAGGAGACAGACAAAGTGAAACTCAAGCCAAACCAAACCTGCCGGGCTTCGCATTTCCACTTTGTAGGTTTGGCACCAAATAACGTTACACTTCCAAATGTGAACAAAAGAGAGAAAAGGAGAATGATGGATACGGGGCCACCAGATGAGCGTACGACTGGTGTATTCCAGTAGGCTATGAAGATAATGGCAGCTATAATGGTTAGCACAGCTCCTAGAGCAGTGGCTGTTAGCACTGCAATGTGATACACATCTTTCCATTTGAGAAACAAAACCTCTCTTCTTGAACAGTTACTACTGCCCTCACCGGAATATTCACTGTCTTCATCACACTTATAGCACTGGTTAGCATCTGAAAACAAAGAGCAATGGTAAACAGTCATTTTATGTTTTTAAGCTTAAAAAAATATGTTTTTAAGTAATTTTGAGGTAACTGCTTAAAAGTATTTTACTCCAGACTTACCTGTGGTGTTAGAATACTCATTTTTGGGACACTTTTTACATTCATAGCAGCAAACTGGTAAGGCACTATTGGATGTAATCTTCATCTCACCTGGATTACATGTGGAGCATTTGGAAGTCACTCCTTTCTGTAAAGCAAAAAATATATTTACAGTGAAGGGAGTTCTCAAATCTCAATAAAGGAATATATTTTTTATGTAATAACAGAATTATGCATGCAGAATCATATTCAATAAACTAGGATGTTATTAAAAAGTAAATTTATATCTGTGTAAATTAGCTCTTTTCAAAAATGACATATATTTATTACATACAATGAGGTTTTCATGCAGTTTTTTGGTGATTTATGAAAATTTTCCACTTAAGGTTCAATAAATTACAATACTTAGAATATTACAACAGACCAGTTCAAAAACATCCAGCAAAAGGTAAATAATATTTTATGTGTTACCATTATAAAAAAAAATTAGTCTAATAAGTCCTTTGTTTATATAACAATTAAGCAGTGCTGTTAAGGTCTAATAGTAAATAGCATGATCATAACAAAAGAGGAACCGTCCTGTTTAGGAGATTTTTCGACATTTAAGTTCCAATAACCTGACTCCGCCAGATGGATTTGCTCCGCATATCCATCTGGAAACCTTCCGTTGAAGTAATTTTGGGAAGGGGCGAAAATACTAGTTAGCTGATTGGCCTATGTTGGTGATAGACGGGCCAAATAAACCAATTAGATCAACGAAGCATATGACATACTAAAAGAGCGACAACGAAAACACAACCACAAGCCAGGCTACTCTTGCCGAAACCACTCGGGAGAAGAGCAAAAACATCTTTTCCTCTGAGAAAAGCCTCCAGAGCAGTGTTTTGCTCTTCTTTCAGTGAAGAAATACTCTGTAATTCCAATAAAACTTGCTCGATAGCCACGCTAACGCTAGTTTCATCGGCTGAAGACGCCATGTTCTTTAGACTAAACTGTCACGCTTCTCGTTGCGTCACACCTCAAACCGCCTCAAAGCCAACGCTAATTGGACGTTCGTTTGGTGAATGGCTCTAAATTTTCTTTAACGGAGAGTTTCCAGACTGATCTGCGAGTGAAACCTTGAAAGCTCGCGAGATCAGGATGGTCTCACAAGGCTAAAGTTCCAAAGCATTGCTGCAATATATATTGTGAAATAATGTAGACATATGCACTAGAAGTAGTGCACCAAAATGTTTGAAATTCAAATGGTCTTACATAGTTTGTGTTTTACTCAATGATGAGAATCCTAACACTATCATTTTATTTCTTGAGAGTAGCAGGCTTTTTGTTTTATCTATGATCAATTTACCTTCTAACATATAATTAACATTTTAAAGCCTAAACAAAAGAAATGATTGAAAGAAAATTCTAATTTTTCAAAATGTAAATGTCACTGAACTTTCTCGAAAAGTTCAATTAGACAATTTATTTGCTTTAAATTTTATACATTAGGCAATTCTGCATAATCTTTTATGTTTTCTGTTCATTACATGTGTCTGAATGTTTAAGTTAGTGTTTTAAGCACAGAAACATCACACTGATGCTGCAGACTAAAAAAAAATCATGTATCAAATATGAACCACTTGGATTTAAAGGGTTAATCCCTTTAAATTTGGATTTAAAGGGTTAATCTCACTAGGGTTAAGGCATCACAGATTCATTTGGGGTGTGTTAACTCACCAACTGAAGGAAATACTTACAATTTTTTCATCTAAGTAGCTGGAGGTTTGAACGAAAGACTGATTTGCTATGACATAATAACCAACGTCACGCGTCATTTTGTGATAGTTGTCAGAAGCAGACTTCCACATGATGACATCATAACCAGAGTTAACGTCACCGTGAGTATCAAATGAATAGTTTTCCTTATCCAAGGAGAAAGTTGCATTTTTTAAGGCCTCTCGAAACTGAAATTACAAAGGAAAAAAGTTGTGATTACTACTGACATGCTCAGTGTCTGACTATATACACATTAAGTGATAAGTTTAATATGCTTTTTGTTGGAAATTGCTTAAGGTTTGCTAGATCATTTACTTTGCCCATTGTTGTTTTCCTCCTTTATATATATATCTACTCAAGGATCAGTGAAGCTGTAAGATCGCTAATGTTTCAATTAGCTCCTAAAAGTGTAAACAGAACCAATAAAAATATAAACCCAAAAATGATTTGCAGACGTATTCCCTTTCTTATCACCTATTATTTCTCTCGTTCACATAAATCCATGTGCAAAGAAATAATGTTCAACTAAGGCAAGAATATTTGATTATGTCTCTAACGTGCAGTTAATATTTTTTAAAACATTGATTATTTTACCAAGAGAAAATGGGCCTTAAAAGGGAAATGTTACAACCCTCAATGCAAAGATCTTTAACAGCCTTAGCGATTGCTTTGACTGCCAGATCGATACTGAAGACAGCATACAGACGTGTCATGATTTGATTAATTTGTGTGATTTGGGAACTGATAAATGGATTTGAGCCATTAGTATTATTAGCACTTAACTCTAAATATTCCCTCAAAAAAGAGTTGTTCTTGTACAGTTCCGGGTTTTTCTCAATATACCCGAGAAACCTTTCAAACCTGGTTTTGTTTCCAGATTTGAGAGTTATCCCAATGATGGTTCCAACATCCTCCAAAGTCCATCTTGTTGAATTAAGACATTCAACTGATTGTGACCAGTTATCACTGGCTATCCAAACTTTGTTTTTGCCTCTGGGGTCTTCAAGAAGTGTGTTAAAAATTTTCTTCATTTGGCTGGATTTGGCAAAGGACACAATGACAGAGACATTCCTATTGTCAGTGATGTTTTGGACCGTGTCTTTTATGGACTCTTCAAGATTATTGTCAACAAGAAACTCTGGTAGAAAACTTGTGTAAGCAAAGCAGATGCCATTCTTTGTTGCGTGATGTCGCAGACGTTCAACAGCATAGCGGCCATATTCACCATCAGTTGTTATGACCCCAACCCAGTTCCAGTTGCCACTTTTCAGAATCTCAATGATGGCATGTGCTTGGTGATCATCCTGTGGTACGGTCCTCAGAAAACTTGGGAAACGATCTTTATCGCTCAGGAGGCCAGATGTAGAGCCATAGCTTATCTGGGCACAGAGAAAGGAACTGATAAAGCAACATCTTACAATAATAATTGAAGCAGAGGAAAATATTGTCCTTATCATGTTTTGGTATGAATGATTCCAATACAACGCAGAACTTAGGTGAGAAAGAATGTACTAAGAAAAAAAAGGACCAAAACTTGTTTTGCAAAAGAAGAAACTGGCATGAAGCCAAAGTTCAAGGCATTGAGAGGATAAAGCAGATAAACAAGCAGAGTTAGGGAAGGATCCGATGGATAAGAAAAGAACCACTGAGTAAATATTAACCAAGGCAAGGGACAGAAATGACAGGAAACCTATGAAAGCTGATCAAAAAGAATACGGTATGTTGCAGCTTAGGCAATGAGAAGGCAGGGCAATCTTGGTATAATTGGAGCAGTAGAGTCAGAGAGTAAGAGCAGAAACACAAAACGCCTGAAAAGAAAATGATCAAAATAAAATGCGAATGAAAACCAAAGCATAATCTCAGTGGACAGATACTTTTGGCATTTTATTTACCTGAGCCCCTGCCCTTATTTGGACACTTGAATGGGCTTTGCTTACTCCTTTTACAATTTGTGCCTCTTTTTTTACTATAATTTTTATCTTACCTTTTTCTTCCATCTAACTTTCCATTAATAAGCTTGGATAAAACCAACTAATCTACGACCTTGATTACGAAAAAAAACCTTACTGGTTCACCTTTCTTGAGGACGCTGTCAGTGACTCTGTCTTACTATGTACTTTTTATCATGCTTTTATCTTTATTTACATTTATTCTGCTTTTTTCCTCTATTTTACTGTCAAATCCATGTAAAGCACCTGTACTGAATTGTGTTATATAAATAAACTAGCCTTGCCTTACTGCTAGATGACTTAAGTTTCTCTATTTTTTTAAAGCATTTTCTATATTATTATATGAATTTTTTTAAGCTTATTTAAAACTAAAACTTTCAAGGAGAACTAATTTCTACTAAATGTTTTACCTTTACTGAATTCTATGTAATGATTCCATAAGATTTCAGTGTTAGTATTTTATTTAAATGATTGAGATATATTCTTCAGAAAAATCTCTTATATAATGAGAAGCAAATGTATATACTGTAACAAGTGTGATGTAGAAATAATATATTCAAGTCACTCCACCTGACAGTTTTCATGAATTTATGATGAGTGTTCTAATCTTTCCAATATATAAATATGTGAGGGTGTTTAACCATAAAAGACAAACGCGAAAAGGAATATTCTGTCTTAATGGATATGATATATCTGTTGAAGAGAATCTGAATTCACTAATGAAAGTAGGAATGTTTTTAATTACATCATACCTGAGGTATTTCCTCCAGGTTGAGTTGCCTTGTAACTGCAATAGATATTTCTGAGTAGTAAGCCCCTATGATTGCCATTACTGGTGGGGGTGGTTGCTGCTCACAATCCGTATCAGAGTTAGCTGCGGAAAACATATGAAAGCAGTCATTTTATCTACTTAAAAAGTCAAAACAATAAATTGTAAAAATAACAATTATGACAATGATAAAAAGAAAGTAAAATCTGGATTATAAGACCTAATACTATTTTGAAAAAATAAAAACAAATCTAAAACATCAAATTAATAGCTATTAAATTTCCACATTATACAATGCATGGATAAATTATGTCTAACATGTCAAACGTAGACTAGTCCCTAAGGACCTGATCTTCAAAGATTCCAAACAAGGAAGACAAGACTTGTTTCTTAAAAAAAAAAAAAAAGAGCAATTAGAGGGTGTGGTGCTCGTTATCTTATATAAGAGACACAAAACCGGTTCATCTGCTCCATCAAAATGAGTAAAACGTTTATGATACTGGGCTCATTGCCAGTGAGAAGTAAATAATAATGATAATGATTATGAAGAAAAAAAAAAAACAATCATGACTTTTATTAAAAGTCCATATAAATACCATATGTGCACTTATATAACACATATACTTATCCCAGTCTAACTATCAAACAAAAAAAAAATAGAGAGATAGAAAAGAATTAGTAGAGAACTTAAGAATCAATCATATAACCTAAAAAAAACGGACTCAAGTTCGCCTTCCAAACCCCCCCCCCTCTGACAGAGCCTAGTCTGAGAATCAGACTTATATTTAAATAAAGCTCTGAGCAGCTGTATTTATCTCCATCAGCTCCTCCAAAAACCTGTTTGACCCAAAATATTGCATGCCAAAGTCAGCCCAGACTGTGGCTCTACACTTCATATAGTGCCTGTAATGGCTTGTTGAATCAGAGAGAAAAAAAATCCATCTTATCGCAAGTTAGAGATGCACACTTTCAAAAAAGCATGGAGAAAGTTATTTTTCATTTCTAAAATCCATTTACACCATCTGAGGTTGTTGTTGTCAGGTGTCAGTTTTTGTTCAGTTCTGTCTTTTATAAACATGCCACAATATTTAAGTTCTGTCATAGTTTTTTTTCGTTACGGTTTAATTGCCTTAGGCTTTTTAGCTGAAATCTATCTGTGAAAGTTTGGTCCTGACTTGCAAAGGTGTTAAAAATAAATGGAAAAAAAACTCTGCCTGCAATTAGTTTCAGGTTGGATGAATGGCTTTGCAAGTAGTAATCATTTTTAATTTGCATATCCTCCTCCCAGTATTTTACACGGTTTGGTCTTGAAAATATGATCTGCAAACAAATCTTGTTCTACAAGTTGCATTTTGCATGCAGTTTTATTTACACCTAATTAACAAAAACATGGAAAAATAATTGATCCCACAATGGAAAAATTCCTTTCTGCATCTTAACCCATGCCCTTGGTGAGCAGTGGGTTCCCATTGTGCGGCGCCTCGGGAAGAATCAGGGGTTAAGGGTCTTGCTCAGGGACCCAGAGTGCAGCCTATAGGGATCGAACAAGATACTTGCAACCTTCTCAGAGCACAAGCGCACTTGCTCTAACCACTAGGCACACATTCCCCCTTTTAACGCAGGAGAGTGTTTCTGCCAAGTTGTGTGTGCAAACGTGTGCAATCAAATGACATGTTTTTTTATACATGTATATCTTTTAAAAAAATACAAAAAATACTACTTTCTGGACTTAAGAGTGCTCACGGTTCATTTTCATGAAGAGAAGAGTGTTTTTCAAAGCTGTAGTAACATCAGCACATGAGTCCAGTATATGATATCCCAGAGTGATGTTCCCCAAGTCTCTGCTCTGGTTTATCTCCTCTATTCCATGCACCATCATCAGAGACTGAGCCAGTCGAGCAGGACTGAAACTGATAAATAAAAAAACACATTACTTACATATCTACCCATTCTTACAGCATTGATTCAGTCCTGTTGTTAAAGCTAAACAAAACAAACACGGAAAAAATAAAGAAATACCTGATACACTTTCCTGTATCGTTTACACTTTCATGTATTGGGAACAATCCTCCAATGATGATGTCCCCCGGAGACTTGGCTTCTTGCATGGATTCACAGTAGAAAAATTGAAGTGAGAGAAGAAAAATGAGATAAAAACTGAAGAGAGCTGTCATTTTCCTTGTTCGATTCACTCTTCTTGTATTTAAAATTTCTCTAGGAACCTAACCCTGAAATCTCTGTTCTGTGTCTCTCCGATCTGACTGCAAAATACTGAAATCCCAAACTTCCCGAACCTTAAATAAAACCTGAAAAACAATCTTTGGCATATTTGTCATTGCAAAGGACGGCTGTGGCTCTCCCTGAAGCACAAGGATGTAAAACATATATTGCAGTGCTCTTCCTTGTATTTATAGCAATTGAGTAATAACCTACTCATTTAAAAACACATGAGACTATATGTTAGAAAGATAAATATCTGTTTTTTTTTTTTGGACACAAAGATTTGATTTGTGTCCACTGATTTCTGATCTGGATTCTTTTGAATAAGTAAGCTGTTGGTGTGATAAGATGCACCAGCTATATGTAATCAACCAACTTAAACCTGGAAAGACATTAAAAGAAGGGGATTCCCCAGCAGAGGAAAAGAACAAGAAATTCTTGTCTGGTTTCTTTTCAAACTTGTCCTCTGTTTGAAGTGTCATATTACGCTTAAACGTTTAATCATGATCGAGATTGTGTTCAGTTGGCTTGAGAGTGAATTTCTGTTTCCTCTTATGTCAGCTAAAAATGCATTATGGAACATGTAGCATGCCGATGAGACTTTACTGATGGGTTTTATGGATTTTAATTCCTTAAGAGTCATTTTCCATAAACTGTAGTCTTTAAATCCACATATAACCACCGTAAGAGCTGAAACACATAACAGTTATACAGCTTATCATTTTACATTAAACCATTTTAAATGTTTCATATTGTACAAAAAATAAACATTGGAAAATACTATTGTACAAATAAATAACACACGTTTTGCCTCTTCGGAGGGGCTGCCAGGACTATATTTTGCGATACCGTAGGTCCGTGTTTAACTTAATGCCGTACTTATGAGAGAACAAGCTAACTGACACTACGTTGCGCGGGACCAATAACACAAAAGCTTAACAAAATAAAAGCACTTAGCTCAAACCGGAAGTTGTTGACATTGTGAAAGAAAAAAATGTGTAGAAAACCAATGAAACAAAACTCAACTCCATTTGTTGCAAAAAGAAAAAGGTTATGGTTATTTACAGAACATATTAAAATCTGTATGTAAACCTGGTTATAAACATGTACGCTTCTTAAAATATTTTTCTTTAAACAATGTCATAATTATGACATTAAAAAAATGGGTTGACAGTTGTGCAACATCTTGTGCCACAATTTAAGCCGGAGGCTGGGAGAAGTACCACAACTGTGGGAGACCTCTTGTGTGGTACCGGTGCCAAAGACACAACTTCCAAAGGACCTCAGCAGCTACCAGTAAGCCGAATAACACTGACTCCACACCTGATGAAGACTCTCGAACTGTTGGACTTACACCATCTATGCCCAGTAATCTAGTTGCAAAAAATAAAATAAAATAAGGGGGATGGCGAAATTTATTTATTTATTTACTTATTTATTTTTAGAAGCATACATAGCCTAATGAATATAATCTATTAACTAAAGCAATATGCATGGTATGCTTGTTACATGTCAGGTACGGCGGTCATTGACCCTACATAGTTAAAGGGACAAATGCAGAGGACAAATTTTCAGTGAGATCAGCTTCATAGTCATAGTAGGCCAATTCTTTGATTTTATTTATTTTTCCCTCTTCAGCCCACATTTAGTCTATAGGGTTAGATATTGAAAGGGCAATATAATTGGCATTCCTATTAATATATAGTAGACATTTACACATTCAGTAATAAAATTGTCACTGGGGATGTTATGGGGATGATCATTTAAGAAGAGGGTTGCCATCCCCCTTCATCCCCCCTCAACTAGAGTTCTGTCTATGCCCCCCTGTTGAGGACTTCAATGGATATACTGCAGGTTCCCTACAGGCCTGGGATGGGGCAGATGATGCCATCATCTTTCTCCTACACAAAGTTGTGGCTCACTTCTGAAAATCTGGAAGCACTGTGAGATTCATGGTCTTTAATTTCTCTAGTGCTTTCAACACCATCCAGCCAGGACTCGTAAGGGACAAGCTGGAGCTGTCAGGAGTGGACCAGCTCATGTCCCAGTGGATATTGGACTACCTCACTGGCCATGCACAGTATGCAAGGGCTGTGTCTCAGATAAGTTGGTCTGCATTACAGGGGTCCCACAGGGAACAGTGCTGGCACCATTCCTATTCACCCTCTACACTGCAGTCTTCTAAATCAACTCCCCACGCTGCCACTCCGGAAGTTCTCTGAATCTTCTGCCATAGTTGGCCTCATCTCAGGTGGGTAAGACTCAGAGTACAGACAGTGGACCCAGGACTTCGTGGGCTGGTGTCAGCAGAACCAACTCTTGATTAATGCAGGGAAAACCAAGGAGCTGGTGGTGGATTTTCACAGAAGTAGATCCACCTCACCGACACCGGTGAACATCAAGGGAACAGACATTGACATAGTGGACTCTTATAAGTACCTAGGTGTTCACCTGAATAACAAACTGGACTGGACTCACAACATTGAGGCTCTGAATAAGAAAGGTCAGGGCAGACTCTTCCTGCTGAGGAGACTGAGGTCTTTTGGTGTGCAGGGTGCATTCCTGAAGACCTTTTTTGACTCTGTTGTGGCATCAGTCATCTTCTATTGAGCTGAATAAGCTAATCAAGGAGGAGAGCTCTGTGATTAGCTGCCCTCTGGACTCAGTGCAGGAGGTGGGAAACAAAAGGACACTAACTAAAATAACTCATGTCTATTACCCCATGCATGAAGCTGTTGCTGAATTGGAAAGCTCCTTCAGTGACAGACTGCTGCCGCACCCTCTAGTGGCAAGAGGGATCATTTTAAAAAAGTATTAAAATGACATTGCAAAATCTATTATGAATGCTTTAGCAAATTATTTAGACTTTTTTGTATTTTACTATTACATATATTTGGTTTTTTATTTAATCATTTTGAGGCCTAATCAAAACAAGTTCATGGAAATTACATGTATGTTGTCATGGCAATGTCAAACAAGCTACTGTTACCCAAAGCAGACTAGTATATTTACATAGTCTAGCCTCTTTATATCCACCTCATTTTGGGTAATCCTTGCCTATTTCGCATACCAAAATGGAAAAGCAAATAACTTGGAAACTGTAAGCCCAAGTTGCATATGCAATACATTATTTGAAAGCTAACACCCTCTAGTTTATGAATATATAATTGAATGAGTAGAACACAGACCAAGCTTCATCAGTTCAAACATGACTCAAAGCTGTTTTTTTATTCTCAGAAATGATAGGTATTTTTTGAACAGCAGTAATAAAGACATTCTTGAGAAAAGGCAGCTCTCATTGTGTTACATTTCTTCTACATCATCAACCACAAACGCAAAAAATTTCAGACCTCTTGCTAGCCTTTGGTGTCATTTTAGAGCTGCGCGCAATGGCTCCAGCCGCAGGTGTCTGTGTTTCTGTCTAATGCAAGCCTATGCGTTAATGCGGTACCCATTTAAATAACCTACACACATTTGAGCTCGTTCTAAACCTTATTTCATTGGCTACAAAGTCCAACAGCCCACATGGTCTTAACCAATAACAGCAGAGACAGGCGGATCTACTGGGGTGGTGCATAGAGTGGCAAATGCCACCCTAAATGACAGTCTTGTTATTCCCCTAAGGCTAAATTCCCCAGTTGTGGTGGTAAGGGTGGTAAGGCTTATAAATTGCGGATAATTTGAGAATTACGGCCGCTAATTTCCAATGTCGGACTGCAGTGAATGCAGCACGAGATGACGCAAGAGCGACTGATTAGTTTTGAAAACCGAATGGGGCAAAGCGAGGGAGCCAGGGGTCATGGGGAGAGTAGATACGGGATTAAATAGGTAGAAACAGATTAATTATCTATCGAGAAATTAAATCAGAATGAAAGCACAATGTTGCTAGCATAGCAGCAATGCTGATTTTAAGATGATAAAAAATCAGGTTGCAGAACGCTACTTCTCTAACTATGATGTTAGTTAGGCCCGCTGACGCCTCAGGCTCATAAAGACACATTTGCAGTGTCAACTATGACAGAAAGAGACTATCAAGCTTGGTTGAACTCAAATCAAAACTCAAAAAGGCATTTGATCTAAATACAACATGGAAATCACTGCATTCAGCTGTTAATAGTCATGTCAACTTTATGTTATGTTCCCTGGTGAGCCTTTACAGAGCTGTTACATTTTGTTTTGGCACCTGAGAAGATTTGATATTGCCTTTAATAAAACCAGAAGTATTAAAAGTAAAGTTAAAAATGTGATACTGGTGTAAATCCTGCTTAATATGAAGCAGTGTTGTTGTTGTCTCTTTTTTTTGTATATACAGAATGAAACTATCCAGAAATGACCTGTATGAACCTACTCACTAAATGTTTTGTACTTTTTCAGACTGGAAGCAAAATTAATTTTTATGTTGCTTCTTTTCAGATTTGTGGAGATTTTGTTGTAACATACAGTACCTGCCTTTTTGCTGATTTGTTGATACAGCAGCTCTATCTACAGCATATTTACATGCATGAAATGTCCCTTTCATGTTGCCTTAACTGCTGTATGTCAAGTTACTTTTCTAGATCCACCCCTGAGCAGAGAAATAACACTTAATATCACATGCCACTAGCTGACAAACACATTATTGTCAAGATTTTGACATTTGTGGATTTCTGTTTAAGTTTCTTTTTAAGTTTTCAGTTACACTTTAATGTCATCCTCTTTTGAGGGTAATTGGTTTATTTTCCATTTTGTGTTATATTTCAGAAGTGTTGTATTTCTTGAGTTACTACTGTATCTGTTGGCCCCTTGTGACAGTTTCCTTTCTGCCTGCTCCCTTCTAGTTGCTTCTATTGTATGCACACCTATCAGCTGATTAGCCCATTCTTTGTTCTGTCTCCCATATATACGAGTAATCCAGTGAGTGTGAGGACACTCACTGGATTACTCGATTCTCTTCATTACTTCACCCCTTTTGTTATTTTCCCTGACTGTCTCCTAGTTTTTGATTCCCGAGTCCCTTATGCGTTGTTTCTGGATTATTTGCTTCTGTACTATCAACATCTTCAATAAATCTGGAAGAAGTCATCTCTGCCTCCTCTACTCTGCATTTGGGTCCACAAAAACATCCAACAAAAAACAGTCTGTTAATCCATACTTTTTTTTTTTTTAGATTTTTTCAAATAATATTTTTATAATTTTTACTTTTTTGTGGTTATGCTTATTTTGTTTTAATTATTTAACATAAAAGCAATCTATGAGATGTATTTCATACGTTTTTATGTCCTGGATGACAAGGATCTTCATTTTTCTTCTTATCATTTCCTGTTCCCCCCTTAGGGTTCACTACCTTACTTTGTTGTGGGGATTTATGTGCCTCACTGACCTTAAGATCTATGCCAGCAGTTTTACTCCAGGTGGGGCAGCTAAGGTTGGCAGACCTTAGGGTAGAGGCCTGAATAAGCACAATTTATTTTTTTGGAGTTGGACACAGTTTATTTAATTCATTTTACTTTTTTATTTCATTCTCTCAGTAATATGAATAGCTCAGCTTGTATTTGCCCATTATTCATATCAAAATAAAATGAGTTATATAGCTTATTGGCCAATAAAAACCATAACAATTCATTTTAAATGTTCACTTTTTTTCTGCAGAAAAATATCTAGATTGATTTATCTCACTGTCAAGATTGCTCCATACTCCATTGCTAATACCCAACTGAAGTGCATATTTTGATTGTCACAATTATATAGCCATTAATATTACTTTAAGAACATGATTTACCATGCTCAGGGCTAAATGCTACAAGAAAAGTCACAAGGAGCAGAAAAGAGAGCGAGAGAGCTGTTTTTTCAATCTCTCAGAGGTAGTATGGTCATGATCACAGTGAACAAAAAAAGCATCAGCTACCTGTTCCAGATTCTTCTGATGGTTTTATTTGGCACCTCGAATCTTAACAACCATTCTCTTGAGCTTCAAGAACTCAGTGTTTGTACAACCAATTGACAACACACCTGCACGTGAGTGGACCAAGCCACAAATTAAACAGGTTAAAAAAACATTAACAAAGTCTAAACAAAGAAAGAAGAATAAAAATAATTAATCTAATTTAAAAAACTCCCTACACAATGAAAGAACCTGCAAAATAGACATTGTAATACAAGATAATGCAAAGCACTATTCCAGAGAAAACCCCTAATTGGTAGAACCCAGCAAGGTCATCAATGACATCATCCAGCCATTTTAGCAGGAAATACTCGGACAATCAATGTAGAATATAAAAGGAACACAAATATCATAAATATACTTTGAAACAATATAAAAAGTTTAATCAATAGTCAAGTAGAAGCTTTAACCTAAACATATTAATAGATGGAAAACTGTTAAGCATAGTGCTAACACAAAAGAAAACCTGGGATAGTACAGTAAGTAAAGCAAAGTTGCAAACTAATGTTTAAAT
>JAGKQL010004656.1:577-13564 GCA_018398635.1 Cyprinodon brontotheroides
ATGCAGCTTTTAGACTTGATCAGCATTAACACTTTCCAGAAAATATGTGGGAATTTTTTTTATCCCTGCTTTTATTAGTCATTCCATATTCTTTTAAATAGTTTGTATATGCTCTTTTGTTAGCAAGTATTTATATACACAAGTTTCAGTGGTACCATTTCTTAAATGATTCAACGGCTGCAAATTACTCATTTTATATATATATGCCCATTTTCTATGTATCGCAGTTTCCAAGCAGGCCGTGATTATCTTTCCTCGCCTTGTTAACCCAAATCCCTATTTTATGTATTTTATTTTACCCTATTCTATTCTATTATTCTAAACACTTCATGGCTATGGAAGATTGCTCAAAAAGTTTTGGCAGTTTTATGATAAATTATGCAAGATAAATTCTATAAACTGAACTGTTTCTATCAACAGCGTTAAATTTGACACCACAGCTCAAAAAGGGGACATGGTGTTAGAAATGTGACAGTTTAGCTTGCAAATCAATTTGCAATTAAATTTTGAGGGAATATTTCAGCAGCAGACACTTGACTTTCTTCCTGTGGGGATCAGGTGCGATTTTCGACAGCAAGCATGTAAGCAAGTTATAAGAAAACACCAAACTCGGGGCAATAATGAAATAATGATCGTAAAACAGGAAAACCTTCCAAACAAATTAGTGATTCTTATTCACTGTTATGGATTCATCTTGATCTGTTGAAGTGGGTTTGATACATCGCAGTAGATGTCTCTTTTTCCTCCCTGGAGATCGGGAAATTTGACGTTTTTTTTTTTTTAAGTTGTGTGCAAAATAATAATGTGAGGAGCAGTGTCCTCCATTAATGGAGTTTTGGATTAGACAGACATGAGAGAAGGCATTGATAAATTAAATTCAAAATCACTGGACATTAAAAGTTTTTTTATTTTTTATTTTTTTTATTTAATCCAAAAAAAGTCAAATACATTTAGAATCATTTTTAATCTCAGAGCCTTTAATCTAAAAAGAAAAAAAAAAATTGATAGGATGTAATCGAAACGGGTGTGATATGGAGATGATGATAGTTTCTTTCTTGACCCTAAAGTTAAATGTTTGTTTAGATTTAAGGTGAGAATTAGTCATTTAAACACTCAAGTCTACTTAAGAGGTTCTCTAGATGTAGTTTAACAAACGTAATGTGCTCCTTTTTGGATGGAAAATGGTCCACATTTTTAGAAATATCTAACAAAACAAAAATTTTTATTTCCTGGTCATCCATCATCACTTTCAAATGCATCAAAAAAAAAAAAGAGAGTAAAAACAAAAGAGCAATTGTATGAAAAATTAAATGTATAGAGGACAATCTTTTATTTCCGGGTTGATTATCTAAATAAGTGGTCATTTTAGGTCAGTTATGCCATTTAATTCCAATAAACTGGGCTGGTTTAACTACAACATGGGTTTATAAAACTCCATTAATACAATCTTATAACATGAATGCAATTCAGTGATGTTAATTAACTGAACTATACAGAAGTTATACAAAATTAAGGATTGATATATGGATCTTAATTAGTTTGTCTTTTATTTAATTATGATGTTAAAAGTAAACATGTAATATGCTTTGTATTTAGTTAACTATACTAATTACGAACCATTCCACATTAATTGGTAATGTGAATTAATTGTGTTAACGGGGTTTAATATGTATAATTTTCTTCTGAGGGTGTTCTACAATTAGATTTGAATGTTCTCTAAGGTTGCTTTATTTCTGTTAGTGTTTTTAATCTCTGTTTGTGTTCTATATGTTCTTTTTGAGCTCGGAGTCTAAGCAATATTACATTATAGCCTCCATAATAACAATTAAGACTCTTGGATTTAATGGATATTATGCAAGGTATGGAAAGATATAAGCATCCATACTTTACCCAAAGGTGCCACATTCCAGAGAAGTTAGGAAGGGTTTGTCCAAACAAACTCAGAACATGTTTAAATATATTAGTTTTCTGTTCCTCCTTTATATAAAGGATTTTAATGTCTAATTGTTTTCATATAAGTTAAAATACATACATGCCCCAAGTGTTAGAGCAACAGAGGCCTGTTGTTCTGTGTCCTAAATCTTTTCCCCATGACTACACAGAAATGAAGAAAAACGATAAAAGTCATCAGATAAACAGTTTTCCTCGAGGACTCTTCCTCATGAAAGGTGTAGCTGTTTTAAAAAACAATATCCTTGATTTTTGCTTGTAGCAAACTGATTACGCAGTAGTTTGTCAAGTCTAAACAACGTCAAAGTTACGTGTCACAAGGTCTCTGCTGAGATATCCCACAGACATGTTTGGGGTAATGACTCCTCTGTCACAGTTTTAATAAAGACAGCTTCGCTTTCTGAGCCTCTATTATCAACATCCCCTTCAGCGTTCTTCCGTCTTTCATCCAGGAGTCCTGTGACTACTCGAGAAGCGACATCAATGCAGTAGTTATGAGCGTAATAACCCCCCACACCCATAGAAAGACTTTGAAAGATAACTAAGAAACAATCACTAATATAATTTTTGTTGGCTGAGGATTTGAAATCTTTCAGGGGTGTTTATAGTGTATTTTTAGCTAAACAGCATGCATACAAGTCCTGGTCCAGGGTATTCAAACAAGTAGTATACAAACATCAGGATACAGTCCTGCAGCAGCAAAATCCACATTTATGAGAAGCTTATATACAGTATACCGTACTATCAAAGTGATATGCTAGGATGACGCTAACATGTTTTAAAGAAAACATATTATTGACTTATCAATCTTTACAGAATAAATATTTCTGAATTATGACGCAAATTCGCATGTGGGTTTATTGCGAAAGTATGTTATGTTATTCGGTGAATTTAAAATAAACAAGCGTCCAGATGCCCGCTGGTGCTGGCGGATTTCTACGATTTCACCTGATATGACTTTACTGAGTTCTTGTAAAAATCTGAATTGGGAAAGGCCCTGTCACACCATGCCGATTTAACCAGTTTATGCCGAAGTCCCATAATCTCCTAAAATGCTCGCATATGCGGAACTTTCTATATATTTTTTCAGGTTTGGGCATAAACATAGTGTATTCATAGTGAGTCCAGAACTTATGTCCAATGACAGCCTAACTTATGCATAACGCATGGCAGCGTAATGCCCATGAAATGATGCACAAGCCAGAGTCCTGAAGGGAGCAGCGATGCACCGGGTCTGCATAGAAAAATGTCTTTGATCGCAGTATTAACCTAACTGCTATTTATCGCGCGTCAAAAAAAAAGAATAAATAAAAAGAATGAAAGAAGGTTTGCAGTCGCATTGTGAACACAGGGAGGATCCATCACACTCACCTTCACATTCACCCTATGATGGGATGAAGTCTGGAGGAGAACTGATGGTTTCCTCCCGTGAACCCCCTTTATACCAAAGCACTGTCAATACGCCACTAAACAGTGGCTGAAAATTAGAAACACGTTCAGCGGTCATCTGGAATGCATCAAATATGTTGATATGTGTTGGAGATAAGATCTTGATGAGTTACGCATCAGTTTTGTACAAGTTATTCGGTTTTGGATGAGCTAGACACCACGGTTTATGAGTAACTTACACTTAACATATGTCAACGATCAGATAATTTACCTGTATCTTATGCCACACGTATGGCATATGCTGGCATACGTCGAGATGTATTCGCTGTATGTAAACGTGTGCCAGCATGTTTCACTGTGTACTTCAGCATGCTCATAACTTATACAATACGCATCTATAACTTATCCAATACATGCCAGCGTTTTTGCCAGATTTTTAGTACATCAGGTCTAAATCATTAAGGTGTGACAGGGGCTTTAAAAAGTTGTAAGAGACAAAATAAAGAGAATTGTAAACATCCCACAAAGTTTGTATTCACTTTTCTGATTGGTTGTTGAGGTTTTAAAGTGTGAGGGGATAATGGGGATATTTTCCTGGCATATGCTGAGCCCTTTATTTATGGTTGAGTAATAATCAAATATCACCTGAATTCTGTTGTTGGCTTTGCCTTTTCCTTTGTGTCCTCTTTGTAACATCCTCTCATGACTTCCTCTGGCTGGATGTTGCAGCATCTTCTAAATTTCAAAACATCTCAAACCAGTTTCTTAGACAAAAAGAGTTCATTGTTCTGTAGTGGCACTTATTTAAATCTATCCAATGAGGCCTTTCAGAATTCCATCCCGGTTGTGATTAACAGTTTGTGCCTAATAATTTGTCAACTGAGTATATTTAGTTCCATATTAAAGAAATTAACAGAAGCCAATTTATGGAAACAACCTAAACTTCACAACATTTTGTCACAAAAAAATTAATTTATTCATTTAATGCATGCAGCATAAGTAACAATTACAGAGGTCCTCTACTATACTTAGCAGTGAGTATTGCCTGCTTTTTCAAATGTTCATCATTTGCTTCCCTCGAGGCAAAACCCGGAGTTGCTAAAATTTCGGATTTCTATTTCTATTTATTTGCGATTTTTTTGTTTCATGTTTCAAGTTCTGTGTAGTGTGTGGGCTTTTGGGAT
The DNA here is from genome assembly GCA_018398635.1 of Cyprinodon brontotheroides. NCBI lineage: Eukaryota > Metazoa > Chordata > Actinopteri > Cyprinodontiformes > Cyprinodontidae > Cyprinodon > Cyprinodon brontotheroides. The sequence goes on from JAGKQL010004656.1 coordinate 5,101, forward strand.
GGTACAAATACAAGCTTTTTCTCAAGCACCAGTAAGTGGTAGATATTTTTCTTACGGGTTATCAGATTCGAGATTTCAGGAGATGACAAATTTGTAATTTTACAGGCTAAGGGCTTGGTGTTTCTTTGGCAGTCAGAGGTATTTATTTCAAAAGGTTTCAACATCTGCATGATACGGGCCATATAAAGTACTCTGTTTATGTCATTTTTATATTATATGCTCATATTATTATATGTGCCTTTCGCTTGGTAGAGGCTACGTGTTGGTGCAGTATGACTCAATTTTGCGTCAGCGATTGGATGATTAATGCGATTTGCGAATTTGCGATCTTTATGATTTTATGTCAGGCCAGATGGATAATATATATGACGAGCAAGACATGACATCTATGACCTAGTGAACTATGAACTTTGCGATCCGCACCTGATCAAAGTGAAATTTTTATACCCCTTTTACATTCCTCGCCGTAAATTTCGCACACAGTCACGCTACCATCGCATTTTTTTGCTTCATCAATCAATTTCTTGACTATAAAATATTTTCGTTTTCTTTCCTATCTTCGCAAAGATATGCTGTGCTTCTCATCTTTCGCTTTTCTCCTCTGCAGGGTAATAAAAAAGACATTACTTCACACAAGCGAAATTTCTGCCTCAATACCCATCCCATACATTAATTACACACACACATTTCATTACGGTCTACAGACTCCTCAGCCTTTTCCCTCATAAGACAACAACTACACATTATTTCTCTGTACTAGGCTTAAATATGTGTTAAATCTATCTACCTTCTATTTCAATAAATTTTATTTTATTTTTAATACAGATGTCCTTTTTCAGCAAATTTCGGTGCTTTACTTTTCTTAAACGGATTTACTCTTGCTGGTCAAGATTGCTTTTGTGCAAAGACTAATGTTTATCTTTATCAATAAAGCTCCGGTGTTACTTCACAAAAAATACAAACTAAACATTTTCAGTCTGATATTAAGTTTCCTTGGATTAATCAAATTAATTCAATTTTTGATTCACAGAAAATCTCAAGCTTTCTGATTATGCTTCTTTCAATACTGCATTCTCTATATTTTTCTATTATTCCTATGATTGTGCCCTCTGAAATTTTATTACTCCATTTCCTTCCTGTACTGTGCTAAGGTGTAAAATATTTGCTAAGCCTCTTTCCTAAGCTGTACAAAGATACAGTTTAAAAAAATCCCATTGCAAACTCCAGAACTCTCCCCAATCAAGGCAAAAGTATATATATATTTTTCTATTATTCTTTAACAGCCCCAGAAAGCTTCCTTCTTCATCCTTCCAAAAATCAGCCAAGGTGTAAACATTTGTTGGCTCCCCTTTTCCCGTAAGTGCTGTGTAACAAGATACAAAGTTTTAAAAACTCACACCCCTGCATTTTCCCTCAAGACTGTAAAAGTGTTTTTCTCTATTATTCTTTATCAGCCCCTCAGAAAATCTTTTTTGCTATCTATCCTCCAGAAATCAGCCAAGGTGTAAAACATTTGTTGGCTATTCTTCCCGTGCTGTAACAAGATACACGCTTAAAAACCTTTCACACCCCCCAGAATCCTTTAATTTTAAAAACAGACACCCATCCTTAAAACTTTACCCTTTTCAAATCTTCACACCCACACACACACACACACACACACACACACACACACACACACACACACACACACACACACACACACACGACACACACACACCCACCCACACCCACACAATGCACACACACCCACAGACCCCCCACCCTTCAAATTGTGAGTGTGAAACAGCAAATGGTTTGCAATGAGGGTTTTAAATCGTGTTTATTCAATTATTCGTTTCCCGCATTCTAAAACAGACACCCCGCGTTTTTTAAGGGTTATCTAAAACATCATATAATTTTACAGCTCAACAGATGTAGGGATTTAAGCTTCTACAAAAAGACCGTATGCCAGAGAAACTCCATTCCCATTTTTTAAAAGAGTGTCGGGCAGGCGTCTTCATCATGAAACACAGTGAGTATTTTTTTTCTACGTTATTAGAAAATAAATACATTCTCTTTTTCATTTATTTAATTTCTTGTTTAAGGGCAGATCGTAGTGGCGGGAGTTAATCCTACCATTGTATTAGGTACATTTTTTTTCCTTTTTAACAAGATCCGCTTTTTCTCACATTTTAAAGGCTCTAATTTTTTTTTTCATCTATTTCAAGATTCCGATATCGAGGATTTTCTTATGTCAGACCTTGATTTGGGTAAGACTTTTATTTATAAAGAATATTAAAAACGGGATGGAAAAAATAACAATTATTTTACTAAACTTTTTTTTTTTTTTTTATCCAGAAACCATCACAGCGACCGAACAACGCTCAAATATTCGGACAGAGAGTGAATTTCTTCCACAACCAAACAGTTTTCCCCAAAATAATAACAATTGGCCTACCAAAACGAGCCATTCCTCTTATTCTCCACGGACCTTCCATCCGCCCAGGCTGTACAGGGGCGCTGCACCCCAGGTCACTTCAATCATCTCCTACACACCCCAGCTCCGTCTGGCGGTTCATCAAACGCTGACCGCGGCGCCAGCCTGCTAATGCGTCCCCACGCCGCGCGCATCCCCAGGGTTTGACCGCCAGCCAGCGGGTGCTCTGTCTCCTCAGCTCCCAGGCCTACCGCTCGACCAGCCACCAAAGTTCGAGCAATCGCGGAAAGCTGGGGCGGAGGGTGCAGCCCAGGAGGGGAGCTCCCACTGCGCCTTGGTGCGATCCAGCCACCCGTGCTCTCACCTCAAGCGCAGGGCGTATACCGAGCAGCGGGTGTCATCGCAGAACCAGCCGCTGGTCGGTCCAAACGGGGAAATCGCCTTGAATGGAGAAAAAGACAGTTAAGGGTAAGCAAAAATAAATAAATAAATATATTTTATCTTAGGGGAGAATATCGCGTCATATATAAACGGTAAATAAATTATTAACTTTTCGCAGACACACCATTCTGAATGGGAGAAGTAGTTCAACACCAGCAAGAAGCCTACGATGGTAAAGAAAAAATAAATTAATTCTCAAATAAATAAAATATATTTTCTTTTTAGACTCTTCGGCCTTCCGAAAACATGGTGTGTTGAATATCCAGCCAGCTGAAGCCATGGTAAGAAAAAATTAAAATAAATTAATTCTTAGTTTTTATCATATAACCATATATATCCATTCTGAATGAAAGATCTGATCAGGCAGCTTGTAGTTCAAACACCGCTGAAGTCAGTGGTGGAAAAAATAAAATAAAATAATTCTTAGTTTTAATATCATATAATCATATATTTTTCAGTTAGACTCTCAGCCTCGCCTACAAGGAAGGCATTGAAAGTCCGCATCTTCAAATGAGAGAAAAGAAAGTAAATAGCCTTTTTATTTATTTATTTGTTAGATTTTTATTTTTTTAAGTCGGTCTTACTAAAGCGCTATTTTTTTTTTTCCTCAGCAGGAACGGCGAAGGAAACGCCATAAACATACAGTCAGCCGGGCGCTGCCGCGCTGATCCAACACACGGGCGCAAGGGGAAGCCGCTGGAGTTGTAGTCCAGGATATAGCGGGAAGCCGGAAGTGGCGGGCGTAGGTTGTAGTCCACGGTAAACCGAAGCGGTGGAGAAGATCGTTCCGGAAGTGACGGTGACGTTGTAGTCCAGGAACCCCGATAATGGCGGAGAAAATGTAGTCCAGGATATACCGAAGCAGGAAGTGGTGAAGAAGATCAAAAAATTGAAAATAACATTTCAAGAAAGTTCTGACCAGCCATCTTTAGTTCAACACCCTAATCAAGTAAGTAAGAAAATAAAATAATAATAATAATAATTGTGAGATTTAATATCATTTAAACGTGATTTATATATTTTTTCACCTTCTTAGACTCAACCCCCTTCTCGCTATATTGAGCAGACTGAGAAAATGAAGGTAAATATTTATTTATTTATTTATTAATTTTTATTTTTTTTTTTTAAAGTCAATCTTAGTAATCTGCTTTCTTTATTTATTTTTTCCTCAGTAAGAAATCGATTCGCCAGTCCAGTATTCGGTGAGATCAGAGAAGAATCCAGACACCTGGCTTTTCACACATTGACGACGGCGAAGCTTCTGTCTGCAGTCGCAAAACCGAAAAGTGCCCCCCCGAGCCTGGTTATTCAGGCATTGGCAGCCGTCGGCGCATCCTGACTGCACCAGGTAAACCAAGAAGACCTCGCTTCCGCTTTTGTCCATCTTGGTGAATATGTTAAGCAATGAGGAACATTCTGATGAAAAAAAGTCTAGTGAATAATCATGTCTGACCCGCATCTAAGCCCCCAGTCAAACACATCCGAAATGTTTCTCCTTCTAGTGAAAAATCAAATGCAGCACAACCAACTTTTAGGATGAATTTGACTCCGGGTTTTTTAGGACCTAATATTGCCGGCGATATAAGCCCATTAATTGATGCCGGTTCGCTTTACAGAATTTTAGAAGATACATTTCTTTTCACAGTCCGCCTCCCATGATAAAGAAAAATCATCTAGAACGCTTTTAATTGATGCCGGAATTATCCAGTATTATTCTCCTTTTGAAAAATCAAAATGCAGCACAACCAGACTTTTAGACTAATTTGACTCTTGAAGCTGTTTTACAGAAGAATGATACAACTGGATGCCTTTTCACCTCCCTTAGAAGATGTCACAGTCCGCCCTCAAGCAAGAAAATCATCTAGAACGCTTAATTAGCTTGGAGCAAGCTCTGAGTGACTATCCAGACATTCTCCTTCTAGTGAAAAATCTTTTACCGTTAAACCATCCCCTTCCTTCTCAAAATGTTATTCAATCCGCGTGGGGAGGAGTACAAACCCTAAACAGAGAAAAATTTTAACAATGTGGAAAATTAGGGAACGGCTTTCACTAAATCAGAATGGTTCAGAGGGAGATTTAGCAGAAATTTTCCCAAGCATGATGAATGTTTTATCCAACCTGGCTGAAAGAATAAGACCGCCGCGATCTAGAAATGATGTCATACAACTTGAACTAGTAACCCATGGTGGGTCTCACACACAAACTTTACTGTAAATGATAATGGGGAAAATATCATGGAGGAACTTGAAAATTTTATGGATACTTTGGTACACCCATTCTGCGAATAACCTAAGAGGATAATGGAATTCATTCTCCAGTTGATTCGAAACTTCACGGGGGTGGTAGACTAAAACTTGAAAAAAAATTAGACCAAGAATTAATAAAAAGAAAGAGAAGACATTTAATCGATTAACGATGACGGCGACAACTTTGCTTTTGCAAAAAATTTAGCCTGTTTAGCATATCCGAATCTCCTCACAGAGGTTTGTCATCAGGCTAGAGCGCGGCAAAGGCAGGCGGACTTTCTGATCAAACACCAGATATATTATCGCTCAGTAAATGAAAGCCCTCTTTCTAAATTTGAGACAGATTTTTCAGACAGATCAAGACCCCTTTTCTTGTTTCTATTCAACCAACATTATTACGGAATCAAATCCTTAACAGGTTTTCTGGGTGCCAATTACGTATGCGATTATTGCTTTTCCCCTTTTGTAAATAAAGACAGACATTCCTGTCGGGGTTATTGTCCGGTCTGCAACGATCCAGGCTGTACTCAGCATGAATCCTCACCAGTTTTTTGCCCCGACTGCAATTTGACATGTCGCAATCAGACCTGTTATGCGAAACATAAAATCAGAAAAGAAAGACCGTTAGCAAAAACACGGGCCAGCAATTGTGAGATACATAAATTTTGTCTAAAGTGTGGAAGAAAATATTATATTCCCATCTCTACTCCCGGCAAACCCCATGTATGTCCACCTCGAAAATGTCACATATGCGGACAGAAAATATCTCCAGATTTGGGTGAGGGAGAGCACCAGTGTTTCATTCAACCCTGTCAGAAAGATGAAAAACTAGAGGAGAAATTAGTTTTTTTTGACATTGAGACCTTTGTTAACGAGGAAAGCAAACACGTTCCTTTCCTCGTCTGTGCAAAAGATTCATCGGGAAAAGAATGGTCCTCCTTTGGTCTGAAATGCGTTCAAGATTTTATTCTCCACTTTCGAAGACCAAAGTTTTCCAAATTTGTCTTTTTGGCGCACAACGGTAGATCTTTTGACTATTATTTGGTTCTGAATGCCATGGTTCAGATGGGTATAAAACCTCGCATCATTATGCAAGGTTGTAAAATTCTCAGTTTTATCGACCCAGACTATGGTTTAAATTTTATAGATAGTCTTTCATTTCTACCTATGAAACTCAGTGCCATGCCGAAAGCTTTAGGCTTTAACGATAAAAGTAAAGGTTTCTTTCCACACAAATTTTCATCCCAACAAAATTTGAAATACGCCGGTCCGCTTTCCCCCACCTCAGGCCTATGGAATAGAAACTATGTCACTGCCTGAAAAGAAAAAGTTTTTTGAACTGGTACATAAACGCTTCTGCTTCCCCGCATTCTCTTTTGAAAAAGAGGCAATGTACTACTGTAAAAACGATGTTGAAATCCTTCTTTCTCAAGGCTGCAAAAATTTAGAGAGCAGTTCTTTAGCGACACCCATAGTAGATCCTTTTTTCTCAAAAGATACAATTGCCTCGGCATGAAGACCCCTTTTCAGGCAAATTTCCTGACTTCAAATCGTTGGCAATACCGATCCCGCTCGGTATGTGGACAATAAAGCATTACTCAAGCAGATTCGATCCGAATGGCTTGAATACTTGGCTTTTTTTCAGAAACATCTTCATCCAACACTCTTAATTTAGGGGAGAAAAGAAAGTAGGTCGTGATTTTTGACGGTTAAATAGGCGCACGCTGGCACGGTTCTTGAATACTTTGGCTGTTCGTTCCACGGTTGCCCTTCCTGTTTTAACTTTTGTCCATTTTGTCCGCTAAGAGGCGAAGCTACGAAGAAATCTTTGCAGCCACCCTCCAAAGAAAGCAGATTCTGGAATCGGCTCATGGTCTAAAAAACTCAAGTCATTTGGGAGCATGAATGGAAGAGAAAAAAGAAACTGTGCCGCCGTTAAAGTTAATTTGTTCAAAACAGTTCCCCGCCTGAACCTCTGTTCCCCAGAGATGCTCTTGCTTGAGGTAGAACCAACGCCGCCACGCTGAAATAATATTCCCGCCCAGATGCCGAGATTGTGGTTTACCAAGACGCCATCTCAAGAGTATCCCTCCTCATGAAAATGCACTACTTCCCTGTAGGGCATCCAAAGATCATTTACGACAACTTTGATGATCCCACAAACTATTCGGGTTAGGTCAAAGCTATCGTTTCCCCACCACGAGGTCTGCTCTTTCAATTCTTCCCTTTAAAGGCCGAAAAAGGTAGAATGGTTTCACTCTGTACGCACCTGGCTCAGCTCAATAACCAGAAGAAAGAACCTTGCAATCACAGCGAAGAAGAAAAAGATCCCTACTTGGGGACCTGGGTTTCTATTCGAGCTTAATAAAACCTTAGAGCTTACCCGGGTATAGGGTTGAAAAGATCCTTTCGCTGTATGGCATTTTGAAAAACAGCAGTAATGACATTTTTGACGATATATAAATACTTCCTAAAGGATTGCAAACATAATCAGGTTTTCCCGCCGACGTGCGCGATGAAGAGGGGAAACAGCGTATGGCGGAATTCTGAAGAACGAAATTATTCGCTAGGGCAAGAATTAGAGGACGAATCGGCGAAAGACAAGTGGCAAGATTCGCCGTACCAGCGGTCTTTGGGAAAGTTTGCTCAAATAATTAATTGGCAGACCACCATCTTATCAGAACCGCAGGAATTTTTGAACGCTGTTGTTTTCAGGGAACAAACAAAATTGAAATATTTTCACTTTCTAAATCCTGAAAACGATGCTTGCATTTAATGGGGATGGGCGAAAAATCTATTAGTCCACACAAACAGAACCAACAACGTCTTTATCGCGGCGTTCACTACGGCCTACGCTAGATTAAAACTGTTGAGTTACCTTCAAAAGCTGCAAGACAGAGTTTTGTATTTTGACACAGACAGTATAATCTACGTTACCAAAAAGGGTCAGACTCTGCTGGAAACGGGGAATTATTTGGGGCAATTAAGCGATGAGTTAAACGGGGATAGCATAGAACATTTTGTGTCCACAGGTCCAAAGAGTTATGCGTATCAGACCCGTCAGAAAAAAGTGGTTTTGAAAGCAAAAGGCATAACACGAAACATGCGGGCTTCTGACAATGTCAATTTTGAGAGCATGAAGAGGCTGGTTGATGCTTTTCTCCAGGGTCAGGAGACTGCTTCTATAGGGATTCCTCAGCAAACCATTAGACGTGATAAAAGCGGGTTTCACTTGAAGAATGCATCATTCATGAAAACATTTCGGGTTGTGTATGACAAGAGAAGACTGTTTAATTGCGGTAAAACCCTTCCTTTTGGCTACTAGATTGTAGTGGAAAAAAAAAAAAAAAAAAAAAAA
>JAGKQL010004657.1:0-13648 GCA_018398635.1 Cyprinodon brontotheroides
TATTTTGTGTGTATATATGAAAAACTGCATACTACTTGGATGTAAAATAATTGCCATCATCATGGATTTGTCAAGCTGCTGCTTGCCTACCTTTGTGGAGCAGACTAATGCAAAGTGAATTCAGAGGAACTTTTTATTGCCTACCTGGAATCAGTAACAATAGTTGAATAAACTTTTGGCTCTCAAAATGGTACTCGCCGATACCGAAACCAACATTTTAGTGTTGTATCGAGGCCCTGCCGTTACTGGTATCGGTATCAGTGCAACACTAATTACTACTTCTGTCAATTTTTATTTATTTTACTGCCAGCTGTGTTTAATGGAAGCCTATATACATTTTCAACTACAACTGTATAAAAAAACACAAATTAAAATCAGTTTTTTTCTGTGCACCCATTGCAATGCATTGTCCTTTCTCTGAAGTGTTGTGTAATACCAGGCCTATGGTGCAAATGACACCCTTCATATTTCAGTTCTGTGGTCTAAGCTAACTTCCTCTAAAACCAAGCCAGTTTTATTTTCTTTTTCTCCATTTCCAGTAGCATGGGCGTATGCAGGGAGTAAATAGTTTGGTTATTTCTAGGACTAAACATCTCTGCTGTTTTGGTAAAGAAAAATGAGGAAATGGGTTACTCTCAGGTGTTCCTGACAATTTTTGTTAGTAAGAAAATAAATAAGTAAGTAAATAACATAATTTAGCATTCAGAGCAGTTCATACTCAATCATTATGGTCCCGAGCATAGTTCCGTCTCACTACAACTACCTGAGGTCATCTGCTCATAAATGTGTCAGAACTATCCAGCAGTATGTCCTACAGTTCCAGCTTTTGAGGAGATTAAATTAAAGATTACTGAGATGAAAGGGTGAAAGAAATTTAAGTAGAAGGCACTTCTAAAATGATTGAATGACACACCCGAGTTAAAAACAGAGTGAAACCCTTTCACAACACTTCCTGGGAGGGAATTCAATTGTTTTTATGCATTTGAATACACTAACCCACTAACCACCTGGACTCAGTGCGCCTGGACTAATAAAAGAAACACAATGACACTTGGTAGCTGTGTTCAGATGTGCATGGCCTAACTGATCCCACTCGTTTTAAACCACAATACTACGGCAATCTCTTGACAAATGTAATCTGCAAATGACAGACAAACAGATGGCTGGGTTACAGGTGGTAAAGACATTAAAATTTCAAACACAATGCTGTTATGATTCTTCCCTTTAGGGACTTTGAGCTTTTAGTTTTCAGTATCTAAGTGATTCTGTTTTGCTGAGCTTTGGTTTATTTTCCATTTTTTTATATTTAAGCTCTCCCTGTGCAGTTATTTAGTATATCAGTAAATTATACTGATGTCATTGCAGTACTCAAAATGGGTTTAAAATGAAAATGGGAAATGTAGTAAAAATACAGTTAGTATAAAAAAGTTAATGAAGTTTAAGCGTAAATTCAATCTAGAAAATTCTTATCACTTAAACTAACTGCAATATCCCTTGTTCAGCTCCAGTCAATCAACTTGGGGGCTGAACCTTTTCCGAAGCCAATCATCTTGCAAGATCCCCTTTATTTAGCTCTTGGCCAGGGCCGTAACTACCATTGAGGACACAAGGTCATGTTCTCTGTATTTTATTATTTAATCCATTGACTGAATTGTGATATTAACTAAAAAACATTTCAGTGAAACTGACTGTAGGACAATAATGTTGGTCTCACAATAAACTGAAGTGTTTTATATTTGAAGAGCGAAAAATAGCTCAACTATCTCATAAATAAGTAGCAAGTAAACACGTATTGTCAGTATGGTAACTGCCACACACAAGCTACTGCCTCGTGAATCCGTCAGTCCCTGGAAGAAGAGCACATCCAGCTACTAATGCAGGTGGAGAGCAGTTTAAGATGTTGATGACAGTGAGAAAAAAAATTATTTTTAATAAGGAAAGATTTCAGCTTAACGAGCTGCTCAGACAGCAAGGGAACATCAGACCAAAGCTGATTTAACTCCGTCGGTCCCGGGTCGTCAGCCTATTTCCACCAACTGAAACAACATCCATTAAGCGATTGATATGTTAGCAACGTCTTCGGCTGAAAATTAAACCTTTATTCACCGCTGGTTTCCCAGTGATAGATGTTGGTATTGTTTCCTATTTCTGGTGGAACTCAACGTAGTCAGCAATAGGGCATGGAACAGATCGTGTGGGACAGGAAGTCGTGCAAAAAAACAAAATATAACATCCGGTTAATTTTCAGAATAAATAATTTTCTGTGGTAACTGGCCCTTATTTCAAGAGTCCCCATGGCTCTTCAAAAAGTCTTAGAATGCCCCATTTGTATCTACAACTGCTGCAATGTTGTAGACTCGTATTTATCTTACATATGTGATTAAATTATCATATTTATCTAGTATGTTTAGTTTCACTATTTAATTCTTTCACACTGGGCCACTCTGAAACCAGGTTTTAGGGCCCTGTCACACTTTGACGATTTAGCAAGCGTATGGCCGACGTCTCAGAAAAATGTACATAAAAATGTACTTTTTATGTAAATTTTTAATTTTGGGCCTATACATAGCGTATTCATAACGAGTCCAGAACCTATGACCAATGACAGCCTAACTTATGCATCACGATAGGCAGCGTAATGCACATGAAATGATGATATTGATATGCGTTGAAGATAAGTAATTGATAAGTTATGCATTAGTTACCGCACAAGTTACTCATGTCAACGATCACATGAGTAGCAGCCACATAGGCTGGCATATGTGACGTACTCGCCGTATGTCGGCGTGTTTCAGATTGCTTCAGCGTGTTCATTACTGAAACAAAACATACACATCACTTATCCAACGTATGCCAGCGTTTTAGCCAGATTTTTCGTACATCAGGATTACGCTGGTCTAAATCGTCAAGGTGTGACAGGGGTTAGTTTCATTTCATGTTAACATGCTGAAATGACAAATAAAACTTATTGAAACATGATGTTGAAATGCATATTGTTTAATTTCTATCAGCTTTTGACTGTGTTGATATTCCTCACTAAAGGGAAAACAGGATAGGGAGAAAAAGGCCGAGTCTAACCGAGCTCCTCTTTGGGCCAAAAAGCAAGAGGAGCAGTGAGGAGAGAGATAAAGAGAGAGCATGTAGAAGAAAAGGAAGATAGTGAGCCTGAACTTTTTTAAAGTTGGGTTGTTTAATTAATGATTACTGAAGTATTTTGTAAGATTATAATACAAATATGTTATATCAGCACCCTGCGATGGACTACCGACATGTTCAGGGTGTAACCCGCCTATCACCTGTAGAAAGCTGGAGATAGGAACCAGCACCCCACGCGGGATAAGCGTGACAGGAAATGGATGGATGGATATATTAGCAACCATCATCATCAACCAACTTATTTCTATTAAACTGGAATGTCTATTGTAACACATTTCTAACCAGTTGTAGACAGAAGCTTCAAAAGAAAGATGACATAAAAATCAGGTTTATAATGTCTGAAACGTCTCTCATTGGAGACAGGAGAGGAGAAATTCACAACCGAGCCTTTTCAAAAGTCACAATGATGTTTTTGCTCCTTCATACTCTGAAAATGGCCAGATTTAAATACTGGAATTAAAAACATCTCTTGGGGATCACGCAGCTGAACCTGAAGTTCTGACTCTTGACGTCAGTATTTCTTGGGCCCTGTGTACAGCCCTGCTCCTGGCCCAGCTTCTCTCTCCCACGCAAAAACAAACTTTCAACCCCCTCCACCCAACCTCCTCCCTCATTCTCAGTCCCACTGAACCTCTGCTTTATCCCACCACCAGTATCTGGGCCCCAGGGGAAGGCTACTCTAATCCTTTTCTGGGTTTCTCATCCAAGTGTATGTTTATTCACAGCATCAAAGTCTTATGCAAGGGCCCGAGTGCCAAAGAACTTATTTAATTTATGTCTTCATCTGCTTCTGTCTCCTTAAACCCAAGTCGGCCTCGGCAGATGGCCGCTCACTCTGAGTGCGGTTCAGCTGGAGCTTCTTCCTGTTAAAAGGGAATTTTCCTCTCCACTGTCGCTACATGCATACTCAGTGCGAGGCATCGCAGAGACTCAATGAGTCCTCACAATTAGCTGGTTTTCCTTAGATAGAAATATCTTGAGGAATATGATTGTGTTACTTTTACAAATAAATTAAATATTTTCTAATTGCAACTTTTCTCTGTGTGAGTCTCTCCTGGTTGAAATGCCTTCTGTTACACTTAGGTGTCTCAGGCGGTCAAGTCAAGGTTAATATTACTTTAATACTTTCTCCTTATATATATCTCATTATATACACAGAGACATATATATATATGTGTGTATGTGTTATGTTTGTGTGTGTATGTAAAACCTCAACATCATATCATAGAATAGAAAACAACTGTGGTAAAATCAAATGTATAGCTTATAAAACAGAATAAGGCATTTTTTAACTTGGCTTTTTCACCAATACAAATTTTTGTATGCCATCATAATAAAGAAACTAAATAACACTCGAACTGGAGGACATTTGCTGACATTTCCCAAATAAATAACATGTCTTGGCACCAGAAAAGTTAATTTAATCAAAAAACAAACGAATACAAAAAATTAAATAAAAACCAATCACTACCAAAACAATAAATAAAATTGTTTATAAAGTCTCTGTAAACCCTTAAAAGAATATTATTCATTATTAGGGAAAACAGACAAAATGGACAGTTTTCTTAAAAGTCTTTTTCAACTAGATTAAAGACATCTTTAAAACATCTTTTCAAAACATGGGTTGTTCTAGAGGGGGGCTGAGAGGGGCTAGGGTCCCCGTTAAGCTGATGACGATCCCTTAAAACCCCGTTATTAAAGACATATTACAGAATCAATACCTTATGAAGATATGCGCTGGCAACGAATCTGTAACCACATGGATCCTTTGTCCAATTGTATTCCTCACCTTTATAGTTTTACCTTAACAGTGGTTTCAAAATGTAAAAGTTACACTTTTAGCTTCAGCCATATTGAGAGATAATTTTAGTTATCATCTGCTAGTGCAGGTGTCTATATCCTGCACATACGGAGTGGTTGGTAGTTTTTATGTTTGATAACAAAAACAAAAAAACTGGCATCCCCCTCGTCTGGAACTGCCTCTGCTTCAAAGAATAATCAAACTACTCTGCTCCATAAGTTGAATAATTTTGCTCTGCCCTTTTTGTATTATCTTTGTGGATTAAACACTCCATTGATCATAGACTGTTGGGAAGAGGGAGACGGCTGAATCGATAAGTCTGACAAAGCATCTCACACAGGTTGGGTGCTTCGCCAAGGTTATTTGGTTTGAATCCAAAGTGCTCCCACTGCATCTGTCCCATTCAGCTTGGCAACCAATTCCATCTCTGTTTTTCCAAATCCCTGGGTTGCTTCTCTTTGATGCTCTTCTGAGCTTGTGCATTACATTCTGAGGAACATAACAAGACTATGCCCCTGGCAAGTCCCTGACATAAGAATTCACTCCTGTTTACTTAAGGAAACAAAAACGGGAGGGGTGAGAGGAGACCATTTCACCACAATGAAACCTTGGCTCATCCAGTTTCTTGGTTAGAAAGAGGAGGACACACAAGGAAATAGTCAAGCATGCAAACAGAGACTATAAAGCTCATTTAATCCATCATGCAATAACTGATGTACTGTTTATCACAGCAGGTTTACTTCAAACAAACCTCTTAAGATTTTTTTAAGAATAAACATCACGAAGACAACAGAAAACAGAAGATAAGTGAGGGATAATGTTTGCGGTGCAGCTTCAAATAGGACTTAACAAGTCCTTAATAGTTACTTAACAATATCCTAAAGTTCATGCCCTGACAAAGCATGGTTCAGTCAGTGACAAGATTATCAAAAAACGCAAACTACCAAGACGAAGTTGTTAGTTCAATCTAACTTGCTAAACCAGAAGAATATTTATAAGGGACACAACCAAGAGGCCCACGGAAACAAAGGAGGAGATGCAGAGATCTGCAACCCCAACATAGCGAGTGCGTCCTTTGAGTCTGGGATTTGAAGGCAAATGCCGCAAGTAGTAGCAGCCATTTCAAATGTCCCTTCCCAGCCGAATGCCAGCCGAATAGAAGCCTTCTTCCTTCCAACTCCTAGCAAAATCCCTTCCAACTTACAGCCACTTCTTGAGTGACCCCCTCTAGCATATTATTTTACTCAGACTCCAACCTTTCACTGAAATTCAAAAGGTCTGACTAGGAAATGATCGCTTCTCTTTAGATTTTAATGTCCAACAAATAATGTGACAGAAATAATATTTTAGTACAAAGATTGATGTTTAAAAAGACATCAGTGTACCACCAGCCAAGGGACCATCAAAAGAAAGTGGGGAAAATCTTGAATTACTACTATCTCATTTGTAGATCTTGAAGTTGTGCTTTCCTTTAGTACAAAATAAAGACCGAACCTATGGTGAGTTTTTACTCCCTACTGAAAGCCAAAACCCCACAGACTCTCATTCCTTAACTCAAGAATGGCCTAAACATCTACCTGGGTAATTTCCCTTTCCAGGGCTTTACTGTGGTCCTCATACCAGCCTAGTACCTTCTAACTTTTCCCAGGGTTATTGAAGGGTGGGGTTTTGCACAGCTGCAATGCTTTACTCCACCAGAAGAGACAGTACGTAATTAAAGAAGCGCGAATATATAAATATTGTTTTGATACCTTTAGTTTCTCAAGGGGAGTAGTACACACCGTTGCCAGGAAATCTTCAATTTCTTAGCAATTTCTCGCATGGAATAAGCCTTCATTTCTTAATAACTCACAACAGACTGTCGAGTTTCAGATGAAAGTTCTCTTTTTCTGGCTATTTTGAGCGTTTAATTGACCCCCACAAATGTGATGCTCCAGAAACTCAATCTGATCAAAGGAAGGTCAGTTTTGTAGCTTCTTAACAAGCTAAACTGTTTTCAGATGTGTGAACATGATTGCACAAGGGTTTTCTAATCATCAATTAGCCTTCTGAGCTCAATGAGCAAACACATTGTACCATTAGAACTAGTGTTGCACCAATACGATACCAGTATCGGGCGACGCCCTGATACTGCCCTAAAATGGTGGTATCCTGTATCGGCGAAAGTACTCAACAAATAGGGCACCGATACCATTTTGAAAGCAATAAGTTTATTAAACTATTGTCACCCCATTCCCTGGTAGCCAATAAAAGTTCTACTGGATTCACTTTGTATTAGATTTTTTTTCCTGCTTCACAAAGGTAGGCAGCAGCTTTGACAAAGCCATGACAGCAATTACGCTTTTACATTATTATGGTATCGGTATCGGCCGATACTGCACAGCCAGGTATCAGGTATGGGTATCGTAGGGGCCAAAAAAATGGCATCGGGCGTAGCAACACTAATTAGAACACTGGAGTGATAGTTGCTGCAAATGGGCCTCTATACCTATGTAGATATTGCACCAAAAACCAGACATTTGCAGCTAGAATGTCTACTCATTTACCACATTAGCAATGGATAGAGTGTATTTCTTTAAAGTTAAGACTAGTTTAAAGTTATCTTCACTGAAAAGTACAGTGCTTTTCCTTCAAAAATATAAGGACAGTTCCAATGTGATCCCCAAACTTGTTTGTAGTAGTAGTTCGTTTTTGAGAGCTGAAACCAGAGGCCACCCCCTCTCTTTAAGGTTTTTTACTGAACATAAATGGCTTACTTCACACCCCTTTCAAAACCACCTGTCTTCTTGGTCCAAAATGTGAAAATTATGTTCCTATTGTGGTCTATGTAGTTGGTTAATCAAAACTACAATCATACTTTTGAACACTGTTCTTAGGGTCACTGACAGGCCAGTCTGGCTGCTGGGTTGCTAAGCTAACTAGAGCAATAGAAATCCCAACAATGACCTGTCAAACCTGGTCAGGGGCTTGGGGATTTCCTGGTGCCTCGTGTCCTTTGGTAGCAAATAACAGGTTATATGAATTATTCAAGAGGAATGTGGTGAAAACCACATGCTTAACAAATAAAATTTAATTTGTTCAGCTGGAAAGATTTGACATTTTAGGTAATGTAGGTATAAAATTAAAAATGTTTTGCCACTGTTTAATGAAATAATTGCAATGGAGATGATCTAATGGAGCAAGTTTACTTTTGCTGTAGAATTTATGATTCTTGTATAAACAAGAAACATATGTAATCTTAGGCTGACTTTTCATGAAGACCTAATTTAGAGAATATTAACCCCTTTCTATGTATATCATTTTTTTATGGCTCTATGCAAACAGGGATAGAAGAGGAGAGATAAAGAGCTTAATGCTGTCTGTCAGCTTCTGCAGATCTGTTTTGAAGTCCTTACATCATAATTCCACTGTCTCCAGCTTTTACTTTATATATATCCTTTTATTTATAAAGTTAAATATAATGTCCTGGAAAATGGGGACTAACTTTGATATATGACATTTAAAAAAATAAATCCTCGCTTGTGCTTTGCAGGTATGAGATTACCTCATCAAGCGTGGTATAAAACTACTTAGTAGTAGTTAAAGGGGAGTTCGGTATTTTTTGACATGAATTCTCCTTGGTATCCTGAGTCACCAGTGGGCCAATAGCTGACTTGCCTTCTCTCCTTCAGCTGAGTCGCCCAGTCTGCTTGTGGTCAAGCCGAAGTAGCCGGCAGGTTTTCCCCAGGAACAGTGATGAAAGCCTTCTCAAATGAAATTGGCGCCCTTCAAAACAGTTATGTGTTCCATGCCAGGTCGATTTTGCATCCCATTTCCTTCCTGTTCAGACAGCGCCGTCACCGTCCAGACAGCAATTCAATCTTATGTTCCCTCCGTGCATTAGCTGGGCTTGGCGACATGCTGGACAGAGAGAGAAAACAGGACCAAATTGATAACACACCGTGACTTTTTCCATAATAAGCTTTTGGGATGCAAAATATCACTCTTTTGAACATATGTGTTTTGGGAAGAGAAAGTTTTATTCTCGCATTGTTCCTAAAACCTTGCTTTGAACACATCGCTTCGGCTTGACCAAAACTGGACGATAATCGCTGCAGGACGCCGTTAGCTGGTAAGTCAGTGTGATTGCACGCCACTGGTGATGGGGATGCCATAAAGATTCCCATGCGCAAAAATAATGAACTCATCCCTTTTAATTTAAATTGATTTTGTCATTATAAAGCAACTCTGACCAGATGTACTGTAGGTTGACAAAAAAAATAAATGTTAAATAATCAAACTTTTTATACTTAGGGTTTTACTTATAGCTGGCCAGCAATGTAAGCTGGGGTACTTATTAGGCTAATCAATGCCATGCTCTTCCCAGCTGTGTTCAATTGCAGCCACCAGGTGCAGGGGAACTTTTTAAATGTATCTCTCAGAGAAAATTGGAAAAAAAAAAAGATTGTATCTCATAGATGTAGTAAATGCAGGTTTTATGATAGCCTATGATTACATCTATTTGACTCATGTCTTTTTTATGGCTATAAATAAGGGTTATTACATTACTAGCCTTCACTAGGAAGAAAACAGTAATGTCTCTTGGGCTGGGTTTCCTGAAAAGTAGCCAATCATTGACAGTTTTCTAAGTTGGTTCCACCCTACATATGACATAAGTTGACATGAATGCACGGAAACAGGTCCACAGGGGAGTAGGAGAGAATATACCTATGCTGTTTATCTATTGTGGGTCTCATTGTATTAAATTTGTACAAATTAGTATTCAAAATCTGTCTAGAGTAGTTTATGTGCATAAGTTTTACATAAAAATGCTCTTATGAGTATCTATTACATGTGTGCACTTTTGGAAGAATTCTTACTTCATACAAAGTCAACAAAGCGTTATAATAAACTTTTTTTTTTTCTTAGCTATGGTAGGAGATCAGGAAAACACAAAAAGATCAAGTCAAATAGCAACCTTCTTTGAGCTTAAAAAAAAACCAAAACCAAAGTGGAACAACAAGGATGCCTGTGAGGTCCAGTAGTGGTTTATCCCCTCTTTATCAATATAAAAAAAAACTTAGCAGCAAACTTCACAAAAAGCTCCCTGACAATCACCTGGCCTCATGCATTTTTTTCCTTCAAACATTATATTTTGTATTTATTAAAATCATTTATCAGTTCTATTTTACTGATCGGGACATCTGCTCCCTGTTTGCTTAGTAGGAAACTCTCTACAGTATATGCGCTGCAGCCAGTGTGACAAGAAAACAAAATGCTTTGGAGGTTGCAGAGTCCAATGGATGAAGGCGGTGTGACCCAGCCTTTATACTTTTTAATCAAAAGTATGCTTCAAAGACATGGTATAAAGGAGGATGATCCTTTAGAGAAGGAGTAAGAGAGTAATCAAGTTCACTAAAGTGAAATAAAAATTGTCCAAGCCAGTGACTCCAAACCCTATTCCACAATCACCTTCATGTTTTCACGTCTGTTTCAGCACAATTGATTGAAATGATCACCTCTTCTGCTGCCTAGTGCTGCTGCAGCCTGTCTATCACTCATGTCAGGTGCAGTGGCAGCTGGTCAATAGAGGGAGCTAGGGCGCCGTCTCAACCACCCATTGACTCTGATTAAGACAAAAAAAAAATTATATATATAAATAGATAAATATTTAGTTTTAATGACGAGTTAAGCGTAATTTCATTTTTTGTCAGATTGGTGACATATTTCTGCCCTAGGGTGCAAAAATGTTTGGTCATTGACTGTTGTTAAAAGTTGTACATGTATAGTAGCTCCTCTGCAATACAAAGATATAGGAGAGCTCAGGGCGCAGCTAAGCAGCGACCTGAGGTGACAGGAAGTGTATCTGCTCACCACCTCCCGCCACAGTGCAGACATTTTGCGGGTGATTGACAGGTCGAGTCGCAGGAGATGAAGACCCATTGGAGAGAGAAAGAGAGAATGGTGCAAGAAAGTCCTTTTCCAGGACCTGATTTAGCAAGAGGGCTTGGCTAACTGCATGCAGCGAGGCTAAGGCTTTATTCTGCTTTCCCTTCCTCTAGCTTCTCCATTATTAAACTGTTACATTATTTTTTGTGACACAATATTCGCCCATGGAAAACACAGATTTGCTTTCACAAAACCTCAGAAGGGCAACATTTATGTACCAAAAATAAACTTGTACGTGAAATGTTTTGCTTTATAGCATGTTTTTACAATGTTTTTTGTTGTTGGCATTCATATAAATATACTGTTGTGATAACTTGGTATACGTTTGATTGGTTTTTGTTGTACGTCTATTTTGAATTTATAGCTCCTCCCAGGAGAGAACTCCACCAGCCGCCACTGGTCAGATGTGAGCAAGCAGGGACACATAAAACATGCGGGCCAGTGGTATAC
Source organism: Cyprinodon brontotheroides (assembly GCA_018398635.1). NCBI lineage: Eukaryota > Metazoa > Chordata > Actinopteri > Cyprinodontiformes > Cyprinodontidae > Cyprinodon > Cyprinodon brontotheroides. The sequence goes on from JAGKQL010004657.1 coordinate 11,336, forward strand.
TGGTACTAGAGGAGGCGGATGGGGAACCACTGGTCTAAGTCAAGTCTCTCCTCTTTGAAATAGTGTATTGTATCTTGTTTATACATTTATATATTTTAAATAGTTATTTGTGATATATCTGGTCCTACTAAACTGATCAGAGCCATTATTACCTTGGTTAGATCAAATATGGTAATTTATTTACAAGACTTTAAGTCCAGAGTGAGATTGAACTGAAACTCAGACATAAAAGCTGTTCTTCATAAACTCCATCTAACAGACAGAACTTTTAATTATTTTACAAAGAAAAGGCAACATTTGAATTTCTAGTGTTCAGGCATACACTAAGAAGTGGGCTGAACGCAAATGGAGGGCACATGTTTAAGATTTTTATTTACATCATGCATCAGTTACATTCTACTTTATGAATGATCTTCTACTTTAGGTTTTTGGCTAAAACATAAGGGGAAAATTAATAGTATTCTTTACAAGACGCCTGTTGCTTATCTCATTGGTACATTGAACTCATTAGTACACTGAACTGTTTGTTCAGTGTACTCATGAGATTAACACAGTCCCAATGGATGATTCAGTCTCTTAGGATGGTTTCATACAGATTATTCTTATAAATAGGTGTGTTTTTACCTGTGTTTTTACCTATTTCCTGGCACATCAAAATTAAACAGTCAGTGACATTATGAATAAAAAGGTCAATATAATACAATGCCATCATATTGACCTTGCCATCATTTTGACACTTTTTCAAAATGATGGCACTTTTTCATTGGATCAATAAAAAATATATTTTTTGCTTTTTAACAAACGAAAAATAACTGTTGAACTTTTATATCTATTTACCTAGAACTCTTGTGATTTTTTTTTTTTTTCAGTAAATCAAACACTCACCTTGCTTTGGTATATTTCGCTCTTTGCAAACCGTCTCATCAAGTCATCCTTTAAGTTTCAAACCAGATCAGCTCCAGTTGTTTGCTGCCTGGTGGCCAAACACCCAAAAATCAGATCCAAGGACTCAAATTCAGCAAAGGCGAGAAGAAAACACCAAAAGTGGACATTTTCGCTCCCTGCGCCCCTTCTTTTTTACGCGCACTAAAGTTAAACCGCGGCGTCATCTCTGCGCTTATTTCTCATCAGTTTTACTTTAAAGGATAAAGAAGGAAGGATTGAAGGGGACTATTTATAAGAAATGACGGCGTGTTTGCCATGAGATGAGAAGAAATGTGTTACTGTAACCCGGAAAGAGGGAGGGGTTAGATGATCCATAAAAGCGCGTTTCAGAGAAGATGCGTTTCCTTTAGTATGAACAAATCAGACTTTTATGAGTCTAAAAGGATGAATAAATGAGCCGAAGAGCAGGTTTAAGCGGAGTTTGGGATGATTATATGGAGGTGAAAGAGATCCCACCTCCAGAAGTCATCAAAAGCATCCAGATCTTCTGAGATGTAGGAATAAGTTTTTCAGCCGGGGTGGGAGGGGCCATGGTGGGAAGCATAAAGGGGCTGATATAGTGAGAGAAAAAGCGCTGATAAGTCCACTGATCGATGTGGGTAAAGGAAACAGGATCAACAAATGAAGGGAAACGTCCGCTTCCAATGCTTTCATTGTTTCTGCTTAAAATAAGCGCATCCTTTATGGGTCTTTGTCTGAGAGGGGGGGGAGGGGGGATTGGAAATTTAAGGACACACAGAAAGGTATTTAATTATTCGCAGTATTATCTTTCACAGGATCTTACAGACGCACCTTAGTAGATTATAACATTCTATAAAAGTAGTTTATGCAGCAATTCAACTCATAAAGTAAACACCCACTCATTCCACGCAGAGTGGAATGAACGAGTGCTGTTTCCTGGTTCAATCACAAAACTAAACGCTCTACATTGAAACTACTGTTTGGACCAAAAATAAATATAGGTCAGACCATTTTCTAAAGAAAACAGAACCTCTGGGGAGTCGATTTTATTGAACAGAAGCCTTTTTTTTTCTTTTTTTTTTCTATTTATTTATTGATATCAGGATTCAAACAGCATTACAGAGAAATAACATCATAGTTGTGAATTATTAAGCTGGAAGTCTCATGGTATGGGGATGTTTAGCTACAGGACAGACTTACCAGTTCACCTTTACAGAGTTCACATATAAAGGCTTATATATGGAGTGAACTTTGTTTCATTATTGTTGCAGGGTAAAAAATTTTTATAAAGATAATTTGAAAAAACAAACACATTTTTAAATAAAGGTAAATAATAAAAAATGATTTCCAGAAATTAAACTTTGAAATATGTCTTTTGATCAAAAGAAAATTATGAGAGTAACTCAT
>JAGKQL010004658.1:0-13621 GCA_018398635.1 Cyprinodon brontotheroides
GTAAGGCTTGTAGAGTTTTTTCAGAACATCTTTGGTCACAGGGTCAAATTCAAAGGCCAAGATTATTTTAAATGACTTGACCAAGATGCAGGAGACAGACAAAGTGAAACTCAAGCCAAACCAAACCTGCCGGGCTTCGCATTTCCACTTTGTAGGTTTGGCACCAAATAACGTTACACTTCCAAATGTGAACAAAAGAGAGAAAAGGAGAATGATGGATACGGGGCCACCAGATGAGCGTACGACTGGTGTATTCCAGTAGGCTATGAAGATAATGGCAGCTATAATGGTTAGCACAGCTCCTAGAGCAGTGGCTGTTAGCACTGCAATGTGATACACATCTTTCCATTTGAGAAACAAAACCTCTCTTCTTGAACAGTTACTACTGCCCTCACCGGAATATTCACTGTCTTCATCACACTTATAGCACTGGTTAGCATCTGAAAACAAAGAGCAATGGTAAACAGTCATTTTATGTTTTTAAGCTTAAAAAAATATGTTTTTAAGTAATTTTGAGGTAACTGCTTAAAAGTATTTTACTCCAGACTTACCTGTGGTGTTAGAATACTCATTTTTGGGACACTTTTTACATTCATAGCAGCAAACTGGTAAGGCACTATTGGATGTAATCTTCATCTCACCTGGATTACATGTGGAGCATTTGGAAGTCACTCCTTTCTGTAAAGCAAAAAATATATTTACAGTGAAGGGAGTTCTCAAATCTCAATAAAGGAATATATTTTTTATGTAATAACAGAATTATGCATGCAGAATCATATTCAATAAACTAGGATGTTATTAAAAAGTAAATTTATATCTGTGTAAATTAGCTCTTTTCAAAAATGACATATATTTATTACATACAATGAGGTTTTCATGCAGTTTTTTGGTGATTTATGAAAATTTTCCACTTAAGGTTCAATAAATTACAATACTTAGAATATTACAACAGACCAGTTCAAAAACATCCAGCAAAAGGTAAATAATATTTTATGTGTTACCATTATAAAAAAAAATTAGTCTAATAAGTCCTTTGTTTATATAACAATTAAGCAGTGCTGTTAAGGTCTAATAGTAAATAGCATGATCATAACAAAAGAGGAACCGTCCTGTTTAGGAGATTTTTCGACATTTAAGTTCCAATAACCTGACTCCGCCAGATGGATTTGCTCCGCATATCCATCTGGAAACCTTCCGTTGAAGTAATTTTGGGAAGGGGCGAAAATACTAGTTAGCTGATTGGCCTATGTTGGTGATAGACGGGCCAAATAAACCAATTAGATCAACGAAGCATATGACATACTAAAAGAGCGACAACGAAAACACAACCACAAGCCAGGCTACTCTTGCCGAAACCACTCGGGAGAAGAGCAAAAACATCTTTTCCTCTGAGAAAAGCCTCCAGAGCAGTGTTTTGCTCTTCTTTCAGTGAAGAAATACTCTGTAATTCCAATAAAACTTGCTCGATAGCCACGCTAACGCTAGTTTCATCGGCTGAAGACGCCATGTTCTTTAGACTAAACTGTCACGCTTCTCGTTGCGTCACACCTCAAACCGCCTCAAAGCCAACGCTAATTGGACGTTCGTTTGGTGAATGGCTCTAAATTTTCTTTAACGGAGAGTTTCCAGACTGATCTGCGAGTGAAACCTTGAAAGCTCGCGAGATCAGGATGGTCTCACAAGGCTAAAGTTCCAAAGCATTGCTGCAATATATATTGTGAAATAATGTAGACATATGCACTAGAAGTAGTGCACCAAAATGTTTGAAATTCAAATGGTCTTACATAGTTTGTGTTTTACTCAATGATGAGAATCCTAACACTATCATTTTATTTCTTGAGAGTAGCAGGCTTTTTGTTTTATCTATGATCAATTTACCTTCTAACATATAATTAACATTTTAAAGCCTAAACAAAAGAAATGATTGAAAGAAAATTCTAATTTTTCAAAATGTAAATGTCACTGAACTTTCTCGAAAAGTTCAATTAGACAATTTATTTGCTTTAAATTTTATACATTAGGCAATTCTGCATAATCTTTTATGTTTTCTGTTCATTACATGTGTCTGAATGTTTAAGTTAGTGTTTTAAGCACAGAAACATCACACTGATGCTGCAGACTAAAAAAAAATCATGTATCAAATATGAACCACTTGGATTTAAAGGGTTAATCCCTTTAAATTTGGATTTAAAGGGTTAATCTCACTAGGGTTAAGGCATCACAGATTCATTTGGGGTGTGTTAACTCACCAACTGAAGGAAATACTTACAATTTTTTCATCTAAGTAGCTGGAGGTTTGAACGAAAGACTGATTTGCTATGACATAATAACCAACGTCACGCGTCATTTTGTGATAGTTGTCAGAAGCAGACTTCCACATGATGACATCATAACCAGAGTTAACGTCACCGTGAGTATCAAATGAATAGTTTTCCTTATCCAAGGAGAAAGTTGCATTTTTTAAGGCCTCTCGAAACTGAAATTACAAAGGAAAAAAGTTGTGATTACTACTGACATGCTCAGTGTCTGACTATATACACATTAAGTGATAAGTTTAATATGCTTTTTGTTGGAAATTGCTTAAGGTTTGCTAGATCATTTACTTTGCCCATTGTTGTTTTCCTCCTTTATATATATATCTACTCAAGGATCAGTGAAGCTGTAAGATCGCTAATGTTTCAATTAGCTCCTAAAAGTGTAAACAGAACCAATAAAAATATAAACCCAAAAATGATTTGCAGACGTATTCCCTTTCTTATCACCTATTATTTCTCTCGTTCACATAAATCCATGTAAAGCACATGTGAGTTATAAAAGGAAACACTGAAAGAATTCAGTTAATATTTTTTTAAAGTATTGTAAGTACATACCTCTCTGGGTTGTAATGAGGAAATGTTACACCCCTCAATGCAAAGATCTTTAATAGCCTTAGCGATTGCTTTGACTGCCAGATCGATACTGAAGACAGCATACAGACGTGTCATGTTGATTAATTTGTGGATTTGGGAACTGATAAATGGATTTGAGCCATTAGTATTATTAGCACTTAACTCTAAATATTCCCTCAAAAAAGAGTTGTTCTTGTACAGTTCCGGGTTTTTCTCAATATACCCGAGAAACCTTTCAAACCTGGTTTTGTTTCCAGATTTGAGAGTTATCCCAATGATGGTTCCAACATCCTCCAAAGTCCATCTTGTTGAATTAAGACATTCAACTGATTGTGACCAGTTATCACTGGCTATCCAAACTTTGTTTTTGCCTCTGGGGTCTTCAAGAAGTGTGTTAAAAATTTTCTTCATTTGGCTGGATTTGGCAAAGGACACAATGACAGAGACATTCCTATTGTCAGTGATGTTTTGGACCGTGTCTTTTATGGACTCTTCAAGATTATTGTCAACAAGAAACTCTGGTAGAAAACTTGTGTAAGCAAAGCAGATGCCATTCTTTGTTGCGTGATGTCGCAGACGTTCAACAGCATAGCGGCCATATTCACCATCAGTTGTTATGACCCCAACCCAGTTCCAGTTGCCACTTTTCAGAATCTCAATGATGGCATGTGCTTGGTGATCATCCTGTGGTACGGTCCTCAGAAAACTTGGGAAACGATCTTTATCGCTCAGGAGGCCAGATGTAGAGCCATAGCTTATCTGGGCACAGAGAAAGGAACTGATAAAGCAACATCTTACAATAATAATTGAAGCAGAGGAAAATATTGTCCTTATCATGTTTTGGTATGAATGACTCCAATACAACGCAGAACTTAGGTGAGAAAGAATGTACTGAGAAAAAAAAGGACCAAAACTTGTTTTGCAAAAGAAGAAACTGGCATGAAGCCAAAGTTCAAGGCATTGAGAGGATAAAGCAGATAAACAAGCAGGGTTAGGGAAGGATCCGATGGATAAGAAAAGAACCACTGAGTAAATATTAACCAAGGCAAGGGACAGAAATGATACGAAACCTATGAAAGCTGATCAAAAAGAATACGGTATGTTGCAGCTTAGGCAAAGAGAAGGCAGAGCAATCTTGGTATAATTGGAGCAGTAGAGTCACAGAGTAAGAGCAGAAACACAAAAGGCCTGAAAAGAAAATGATCAAAATAAAATGCGAATGAAAACCAAAGCATAATCTCAGTGGACAGATACTTTTGGCATTTTATTTACATGAGCCCCTGCCCTTATTTGGACACTTGAATGGGCTTTGCTTACTCCTTTTACAATTTGTGCCTCTTTTTTTACTATAATTTTTATCTTACCTTTTTCTTCCATCTAACTTTCCATTAATAAGCTTGGATAAAACCAACTAATCTACGACCTTGCTTACGAAAAAAAAAACCTTACTGGTTCACCTTTCTTGAGGACGCTGTCAGTGACTCTGTCTTACTATGTACTTTTTATCATGCTTTTATCTTTATTTACATTTATTCTGCTTTTTTCCTCTATTTTAATGTCAAATCCATGTAAAGCACTTGTACTGAATTGTGTTATATAAATAAACTAGCCTTGCCTTACTGCTAGATGACTTAAGTTTCTCTATTTTTTTAAAGCATTTTCTATATTATTATATACATTTTTTTAAGCTTATTTAAAACTAAAACTTTCAAGGAGACCTAATTTCTACTAAATGTTTTACCTTTACTGAATTCTATGTAATGATTCCATAAGATTTCAGTGTTAGTATTTTATTTAAATGACTGAAATATATTCTTCGGAAAAATCTCTTATATAATGAGAAGCAAATGTATATATTATAACAAGTGTGATGTAGAAATAATACATTCAAGTCACTTCACCTGACAGTTTTCATGAATTTATGATGAGTGTTCTAATCTTTTCAATATATAAATATGTGAGGGTGTTTAACCATAAAAGACAAACGCGAAAAGGAATAGTCTGTCTTAATGGATATGATATATCTGTTGAAGAGAATCTGAATTCACTAATGAAAGTAGGAATGTTTTTAATTACATCATACCTGAGGTATTTCCTCCAGGTTGAGTTGCCTTGTAACTGCAATAGATATTTCTGAGTAGTAAGCCCCTATGATTGCCATTACTGGTGGGGGTGGTTGCTGCTCACAATCCGTATCAGAGTTAGCTGCAGAAAACATATGAAAGCAGTCATTTTATCTACTTAAAAAGTCAAAACAATAAATGGTAAAAATAACAATCATGACAATGATAAAAAGAAAGTAAAATCTAGATTATAAGACCTAATACTATTTTGAAAAAATAAAAACAAATCTAAAACATCAAATTAATAGCTATTAAATTTCCACATTATACAATGCATGGATAAATTATGTCTAACATGTCAAACGTAGACTAGTCCCTAAGGACCTGATCTTCAAAGATTCCAAACAAGGAAGACAAGACTTGTTTCTTAAAAAAAAAAAAAAAGAGCAATTAGAGGGTGTGGTGCTCGTTATCTTATATAAGAGACACAAAACCGGTTCATCTGCTCCATCAAAATGAGTAAAACGTTTATGATACTGGGCTCATTGCCAGGGAGAAGTCGATAATAATGATAATGATTATGAAGAAAAAAAAAAACAATCATGACTTTTATTAAAAGTCCATATAAATACCATATGTGCACTTATATAACACATATACTTATCCCAGTCTAACTATCAAACAAAAAAAAAATAGAGAGATAGAAAAGAATTAGTAGAGAACTTAAGAATCAATCATATAACCTAAAAAAAACGGACTCAAGTTCGCCTTCCAAACCCCCCCCCCTCTGACAGAGCCTAGTCTGAGAATCAGACTTATATTTAAATAAAGCTCTGAGCAGCTGTATTTATCTCCATCAGCTCCTCCAAACACCTGTTTGACCCAAAATATTGCACGCCAAAGTCATCCCAGACTTTGGCTCTACACTTCATATAGATCCTGTAATGGCTTGTTGAATCAGAGAGAAAAAAAATCCATCTTATCGCAAGTTAGAGATGCACACTTTCAAAAAAGCATGGAGAAAGTTATTTTTCATTTCTAAAATCCATTTACACCATCTGAGGTTGTTGTTGTCAGGTGTCAGTTTTTGTTCAGTTCTGTCTTTTATAAACATGCCACAATATTTAAGTTCTGTCATAGTGTTTTTTCATTAGGGTTTAATTGCCTTAGGCTTTTTAGCTGAAATCTATCTGTGAAAGTTTGGTCCTGACTTGCAAAGGTGTTAAAAATAAATGGAAAAAAACTCTGCCTGCAATTAGTTTCAGGTTGGATGAATGGCTTTGCAAGTAGTAATCATTTTTAATTTGCATATTCTCCTCCCAGTATTTTACACGGTTTGGTCTTGAAAATATGATCTGCAAACAAAGCTTGTTCTACAAGTTGCATTTTGCATGCAGTTTTATTTACACCTAATTAACAAAAACATGGAAAAATAATTGATCCCACAATGGAAAAATTCCTTTCTGCATCTTAACCCATGCCCTTGGTGAGCAGTGGGTTCCCATTGTGCGGCGCCTCGGGAAGAATCAGGGGTTAAGGGTCTTGCTCAGGGACCCAGAGTGTAGGCTATGGGGATCGAACAAGATACTTGCAACCTTCTCAGAGCACAAGCACACTGCTCTAACCACTAGGCACACATTCCCCCTTTTAACGCAGGAGAGTGTTTCTGCCAAGTTGTGTGTGCAAACGTGTGCAATCAAATGACATGTTTTTTTATACATGTATATCTTTTAAAAAAATACAAAAAATACTACTTTCTGGACTTAAGAGTGCTCACGGTTCATTTTCATGAAGAGAAGAGTGTTTTTCAAAGCTGTAGTAACATCAGCACATGAGTCCAGTATATGATATCCCAGAGTGATGTTCCCCAAGTCTCTGCTCTGGTTTATCTCCTCTATTCCATGCACCATCATCAGAGACTGAGCCAGTCGAGCAGGACTGAAACTGATAAATAAAAAAACACATTACTTACATATCTACCCATTCTTACAGCATTGATTCAGTCCTGTTGTTAAAGCTAAACAAAACAAACACGGAAAAAATAAAGAAATACCTGATACACTTTCCTGTATCGTTTACACTTTCATGTATTGGGAACAATCCTCCAATGATGATGTCCCCCGGAGACTTGGCTTCTTGCATGGATTCACAGTAGAAAAATTGAAGTGAGAGAAGAAAAATGAGATAAAAACTGAAGAGAGCTGTCATTTTCCTTGTTCGATTCACTCTTCTTGTATTTAAAATTTCTCTAGGAACCTAACCCTGAAATCTCTGTTCTGTGTCTCTCCGATCTGACTGCAAAATACTGAAATCCCAAACTTCCCGAACCTTAAATAAAACCTGAAAAACAATCTTTGGCATATTTGTCATTGCAAAGGACGGCTGTGGCTCTCCCTGAAGCACAAGGATGTAAAACATATATTGCAGTGCTCTTCCTTGTATTTATAGCAATTGAGTAATAACCTACTCATTTAAAAACACATGAGACTATATGTTAGAAAGATAAATATCTGTTTTTTTTTTTTGGACACAAAGATTTGATTTGTGTCCACTGATTTCTGATCTGGATTCTTTTGAATTGTAGCTGTTGGTGTGTGATAAAGATGCACCAGCTATATGTAATCAACCAACTTAAACCTGGAAAGACATTAAAAAGAAGGGGATTCTAGCAAGAGGAAAAACAAGAAATTCTTGTCTGGTTTCTTTTCAAACTTGTCCTCTGTTTGAAGTGTCGTAATGCGGCAAGCGTTTAATCATGATGAGATTGTGTTCAGTTGAGAGCGAGGTGAATTTCTGTTATATATGTCGGCTGAAATGCGATATGGAACATGCTTAGCATGCGATGAGACTTTACTGATGGGTTTTATGGATTTTAATTCCTTAAGAGTCATTTTCCATAAACTGTAGTCTTTAAATCCACATATAACCACCCGTAGGCTGAAACACATAACAGTTATACAGCTTATCATTTTACATTAAACCATTTTAAATGTTTTCATATTTGACAAAAATAAACATTGGAAAATACTATTGTACAAATAAATAACACACCTTTTGGCTCCCCGAGGGGCTGCCAGGACTATATTTGGCGATACCCGTAGGTCCGTGTTTAACTTAATGCGGTACCTTATGAGAGAACAAGCTAACTGACACTACGTTCTGTGGGACCAATAACACAAAAGCAACAAAATAAAAGCACTTAACTCAAACCGAAAGTTGTTGACATTGTGACAGAAAAAAATGTGTAGAAAACCAATGAAACAAAACTCAACTCCATTTGTTGCAAAAAGAAAAAGGTTATGGTTATTTACAGAACGTAATGGAAATCTGTATGTAAGCCTGGTTATAAACATAATGAAAACTTCTTAAAATATTTTTCTTTAAACAATGTCATAGTGCTGACATTAAAAAAATGGGTTGACAGTTGTGCAACATCTTGTGCCTAATTTAAGCGGAGAGCTGGGAGAAACCACCACAACTGTGGAGACCTCTTGTGTAATTACGGTGCCAAAAGACACAACTTCCGAGGACCTCAGCAGCTACCAGTAAGCCGAATAACACTGACTCCACACCTGATGAAGACTCTCGAACTGTTGGACTTACACCATCTATGCCCAGTAATCTAGTTGCAAAAAATAAAATAAAATAAGGGGGATGGCGAAATTTATTTATTTATTTACTTATTTATTTTTAGAAGCATACATAGCCTAATTAATATAGTCTATTAACCTAAAGCAATATGCATGGTATCGTTGATGCATGTCAGGTACGGCGGTCATTGACCCTACATAGTTAGGGACAAATGCAGAGGACAAATTTTCCAGTGAGATCAGCTTCATAGTCATGGTAGGCCAATTCTTTGATTTTATTTATTTTCCTCAGGCTACCCGTGAGCCCACAGCCCGCCAGATATTGAAAGGGCAATATAATTGGCATTCCTATTAATATATAGTAGACATTTTACACATTCAGTAATAAAATGTCACTGGGGATGGTATGGGGGATGATCATTTAAGAAGAGGGTTGCCATCCCCCTTCATCCCCCCTCAACTAGAGTTCTGTCTATGCCCCCCTGTTGAGGACTTCAATGGATATACTGCAGGTTCCCTACAGGCCTGGGATGGGGCAGATGATGCCATCATCTTTCTCCTACACAAAGTTGTGGCTCACTTCTGAAAATCTGGAAGCACTGTGAGATTCATGGTCTTTAATTTCTCTAGTGCTTTCAACACCATCCAGCCAGGACTCGTAAGGGACAAGCTGAAGCTGTCAGGAGTGGACCAGCTCATGTCCCAGTGGATATTGGACTACCTCACTGGCCATGCACAGTATGCAAGGGCTGTGTCTCAGATAAGTTGGTCTGCATTACAGGGGTCCCACAGGGAACAGTGCTGGCACCATTCCTATTCACCCTCTACACTGCAGTCTTCTAAATCAACTCCCCACGCTGCCACTCCGGAAGTTCTCTGAATCTTCTGCCATAGTTGGCCTCATCTCAGGTGGGTAAGACTCAGAGTACAGACAGTGGACCCAGGACTTCGTGGGGGACTGGTGTCAGCAGAACCAACTCTTGATTAATGCAGGGAAAACCAAGGAGCTGGTGGTGGATTTTCACAGAAGTAGATCCACCTCACCGACACGGGTGAACATCAAGGGAACAGACATTGACATAGTGGACTCTTATAAGTACCTAGGTGTTCACCTGAATAACAAACTGGACTGGACTCACAACATTGAGGCTCTGAATAAGAAAGGTCAGGGCAGACTCTTCCTGCTGAGGAGACTGAGGTCTTTTGGTGTGCAGGGTGCATTCCTGAAGACCTTTTTTGACTCTGTTGTGGCATCAGTCATCTTCTATGGAGCTGAATAAGCTAATCAAGGAGGAGAGCTCTGTGATTAGCTGCCCTCTGAGACTCAGTGCAGGAGGTGGGAAACAAAAGGACACTAACTAAAATAACTCATGTCTATTACCCCATGCATGAAGCTGTTGCTGAATTGGAAAGCTCCTTCAGTGACAGACTGCTGCCGCACCCTCTAGTGGCAAGAGGGATCATTTTAAAAAAGTATTAAAATGACATTGCAAAATCTATTATGAATGCTTTAGCAAATTATTTAGACTTTTTTGTATTTTACTATTACATATATTTGGTTTTTTATTTAATCATTTTGAGGCCTAATCAAAACAAGTTCATGGAAATTACATGTATGTTGTCATGGCAATGTCAAACAAGCTACTGTTACCCAAAGCAGACTAGTATATTTACATAGTCTAGCCTCTTTATATCCACCTCATTTTGGGTAATCCTTGCCTATTTCGCATACCAAAATGGAAAAGCAAATAACTTGGAAACTGTAAGCCCAAGTTGCATATGCAATACATTATTTGAAAGCTAACACCCTCTAGTTTATGAATATATAATTGAATGAGTAGAACACAGACCAAGCTTCATCAGTTCAAACATGACTCAAAGCTGTTTTTTTATTCTCAGAAATGATAGGTATTTTTTGAACAGCAGTAATAAAGACATTCTTGAGAAAAGGCAGCTCTCATTGTGTTACATTTCTTCTACATCATCAACCACAAACGCAAAAATTTCAGACCTCTTGCTAGCCTTTTTGGTGTCATTTTAGAGCTGCGCGCAAATGGCTCCAGCCGCAGGTGTCTGTGTGTTTCAGTCTAATGCAAGCCTATGCTAATGCGCACCCATTTAAATAACCTACAACACATTTGAGCTTGATCGAAACCTTATTTCATTGGCTACAAAGCCCAACAGCCCACATGGTCTTAACCAATAACAGCAGAGACAGGCGGATCTATGGTGGGTATAGGTGGCAAATGCCACCCCTAAATGACAGTCTTGTTACCCCTGCTGCCACCCCAGTTGGTGGTAAGGTGGCAAGGCTTATAAATTATGGATAATTTGAGAATTACGCCGCTAATTTCACGTCGGACTGCAGTGAATGCAGCACTCCAGATGACGAAGAGCTTAATTGATTAGTTTTGAAAACCGAATGGGGCAGTTTAGGAGCCAGGGTCATGGGGAGAGTAGATACGGGATTAAATAGGTAGAAACAGATTAATTATCTATCGAGAAATTAAATCAGAATGAAAGCACAATGTTGCTAGCATAGCAGCAATGCTGATTTTAAGATGATAAAAATCAGGTTGCAGAACGTTATTTCTCTAACTATGATGTTAGTTAGGCCTGACGTCTCAGGCTCATAAAGACACATTTGCGGTCAACTATGACAGAAAGAGACTATCAAGCTTGGTTGAACTCAAATCAAAACGCAAAAAGGCATTTGATCTAAATACAACATGGAAATCACTGCATTCAGCTGTTATAGTCATGTCAACTTTATGTTATGCTCTCTGGTGAGCCTTTACAGAGCTGTTACATTTTGTTTTGGCACCTGAGAAGATTTGATATTGCCTTTAATAAAACCAGAAGTATTAAAAGTAAAGTTAAAAAATGTGATACTGGTGTAAATCCTGCTTAATATGAAGCAGTGTTGTTGTTTGTTCTTTTTTTTGTATATAATAGTATGAAACTATCCAGAAATGACCTGTATGAACCTACTCACTAAATGTTTTGTACTTTTTCAGACTGGAAGCAAAATTAATTTTTATGTTGCTTCTTTTCAGATTTGTGGAGATTTTGTTGTAACATACAGTACCTGCCTTTTTGCTGATTTGTTTTTGTTGATACAGCAGCTCTATCTACAGCATATTTACATGCATGAAATGTCCCTTTCATGTTGCCTTAACTGCTGTATGTCAAGTTACTTTTCTAGATCCACCCCTGAGCAGAGAAATAACACTTAATATCACATGCCACTAGCTGACAAACACATTATTGTCAAGATTTTGACATTTGTGGATTTCTGTTTAAGTTTCTTTTTAAGTTTTCAGTTACACTTTAATGTCATCCTCTTTTGAGGGTAATTGGTTTATTTTCCATTTTGTGTTATATTTCAGAAGTGTTGTATTTCTTGAGTTACTACTGTATCTGTTGGCCCCTTGTGACAGTTTCCTTTCTGCCTGCTCCCTTCTACAGTAGTTGCTTCTATTGTATCCACACCTATCAGCTGATTAGCCCATTCTTTGTTCTGTCTCCCATATATACACCCCCTGTGAGGACACTCACTGGATTACTCGATTCTCTTCATTACTTCACCCCTTTTGCTATTTTCCCTGACTGTCTCCTAGTTTTTGATTCCCGAGTCCCTTATGCGTTGTTTCTGGATTATTTGCTTCTGTACTATCAACATCTTCAATAAATCTGGAAGAAGTCATCTCTGCCTCCTCTACTCTGCATTTGGGTCCACAAAAACATCCAACAAAAAACAGTCTGTTAATCCATACTTTTTTTTTTTTAGATTTTTTCAAATAATATTTTTATAATTTTTACTTTTTTGTGGTTATGCTTATTTTGTTTTAATTATTTAACATAAAAGCAATCTATAAGATGTATTTCATACGTTTTTATGTCCTAGATGACAAGGATCTTCATTTTTCTTCTTATCATTTCCTGTTCCCCCCTTAGGGTTCACTACCTTACTTTGTTGTGGGGATTTATGTGCCTCACTGACCTTAAGATCTATGCCAGCAGTTTTACTCCAGGTGGGGCAGCTAAGGTTGGCAGACCTTAGGGTAGAGGCCTGAATAAGCACAATTTATTTTTTTGGAGTTGGACACAGTTTATTTAATTCATTTTACTTTTTTATTTCATTCTCTCAGTAATATGAATAGCTCAGCTTGTATTTGCCCATTATTCATATCAAAATAAAATGAGTTATATAGCTTAGTAGACGATTAAAAACCATAACAATTCATTTTAAATGTTCACTTTTTTTCTGCAGAAAAATATCTAGATTGATTTATCTCACTGTCAAGATTGCTCTATACTCCATTGCTAATACCCAACTGAAGTGCATATTTTGATTGTCACAATTATATAGCCATTAATATTACTTTAAGAACATGATTTACCATGCTCAGGGCTAAATGCTACAAGAAAAGTCACAAGGAGCAGAAAAGAGAGCGAGAGAGCTGTTTTTCACCCCTTGTGAGGTAGTATGGTCAAGGATCAGCAAAGTGAACAAAAAAAAGCATCAGCTACCTGTTCCAGATTCTTCTGATGGTTTTATTTGGCACTTTTAACTCTAACAACCATTCTCTTGAGCTTCCAAGAACTCAGTGTTTGTACAACCAATTGACAACACACCTGCACGTGAGTGGACCAAGCCACAATTAAACAGGTTAAAAAACATTAACAAAGTCTAAACAAAGAAAGAAGAATAAAATAATTAATCTAATTTAAAAACTCCCCTACACAATGAAAGAACCTGCAAAATAGACATTGTAATACAAGATAATGCAAAGCACTATTCCAGAGAAAACCCTCTAATTGGTAGAACCCAGCAAGGTCATCAATGACATCATCCAGCCATTTTAGCAGGAAATACTCGGACAATCAATGTAGAATATAAAGGAACACAAATATCATAAATATACTTTGAAACAATATAAACAAGTTTAATCAATAGTCCAGAAGTAGAAGCTTTAACCTAAACATATTAATAGATGGAAACTGTTACATAGTGCTAACACAAAGAAACCTGGGATAGTACAGTAAGTAAAGCAAAGTTGCAAACTAATGTTTAAAT
>JAGKQL010004659.1:0-13609 GCA_018398635.1 Cyprinodon brontotheroides
ATATATATGCTGGTTTAATGTGTTATCTTTATTCGTTGTTTTACATGCGTCATTGTTGCTTCATTTATGTGCTGTCAATCACTTCTTATTTCTGTCCTGCAGGTCACAATTAAGCTGACTGGCACCGAAGCAGACAGTACCATACATACTCTCACGGATCCAGACAAGCCAGTGTTTGAGAGAGGATCTTTTGATATGTTCCTTTTGTCCACACCTTTTCCACTTGGAGAACTTAAAACCCTGCGTCTGCAGCAGGACAACTCAGGAGGTCACCCATCATGGTAAATGAGATAGCGCTTTTGAAACAATAAAACTTTCCATGCTCATACTAAAGCAGCAAAAAAAAAAGTTACACATGGATTTTTTTTATAGCACTTTACCTATAACTCAGTATTTTATGATTTCTTTTCACATGTTAAGGTATGTCAGCAAAGTGACTATACAAGACCTGCAAACAAAAAATGTTTGGCACTTTTTCTGTAACTGCTGGCTGAGTTCTGACCAAGGAGATGGTATGACCAAGAAAACGTTCAATTCTGCAAAAACCAATGAGATCGCCAGCTTTAGGTCAGAATCTTCGTCTTTCTTTGATCCCGTTCCTACCTTTTGGCAAGGCTTGATTTAACTGTTATCTTGTTTTTATAGGAACATTTTCACGAGTCGAACGTCAACTGGTTTTAGGGATGAACACATCTGGGTGTCAATTGTTGATCCCCCCTCCCGCAGTCCATTTACTCGAGCTCAGAGGGTTTCCTGCTGCATGTGCTTGCTCCTGTGCACCATGGCCATCAACATTGCCTTCTGGAACATTCCTTTAGATCCAAACTCTAGTGTGCTCTTTTCAATGGGTGACTGCAAACTTTTCATCCATATATCTTGATGATCTGAGGAGAAACGTTTTATGCACTAAGAAAAACATTTGAACACTAAATGAATACTTTAGAGAGGTTTAAAATCATTCAAATCTTGTTTCTATTGGGATGTATGGATAGTGTTTACAATAAATTTGCCTAAACAAATTAGGAATTAGAACCACTGAGACGTTCAAAGAAACTGCTCCAACAATATCAAAACAAGACACAAAAATAGACCAAAACGAAAATCCTTGTTTTCTTAACTTAAAAAAAACATGAGAAAGACGGTATTTACTCATAAACAATAACAGAACAATAGGCACTGGATGAAAATGCCAAATACTAATTATTTCCAGTGGCACATTATATGTTTTATTTGAAGCTTTGAAATTTATACAGTCATATTCATATAACTTCTGATTGTGTTTATAGAGTAAAGATTTCTTAAAATAGACAATTCTGATCTTTGTAGCTAATGCGAAACTGAAAGCAATGTTAGAATAAACAAAAATGTGTTGATAAATATAGAAATTTATTGTAAAATTATTCTACATTTTCTTTTAGACCCTTTATAAAAGGATTTTACCTGAAGTAAAATATACCCTGTTCATCTAATACAAAACGAAAAAAGGAACACCAAACATTCATCAAAGTGTATTTTTATAGTATCATCTGATTTTATGTTAGATTAAAATAATGGTAGTAATATATTAATTCAATCCAATCCAGTATAGGTGCATTTAGATTGTCCCATTCATACTTTTAGAACTTTTATAATGTCTTAATAAATATCATATCAGTACACTGAAAGAAAAATACATATGAAGACAAAAAATACATCACACACATTGGAGATGTTACCATGATATAAAAAATTTGTTTAAAATGCAAATTTATGAAGAAAAAATAAAGATACACTGAAATAAAAGATGCATTGAACATATTTGGCAGCTTTGTAAAAACAAGGGGAGATGTGAGCAGTTTATAACACAGAATTATCTTTCAAATTTATTTAGACCCTCGACTACCTCCAAAGACATCAGTGATTTGAGGAGGCTCCGTTTTTTTCAGTGTTTTATTCAGAAAAAAATCCCCGTTCTTGCAATTCTTAAGATGGTTGATAGGCTGCTTCAGTTTTAAACTAAATAAGGTTAGCAAAATTGAATAGTCCTTAACTACGCCTAGGTTTGTGGCATAGTCTGTAGATCTCACTGTACTTAGCCCATTTAAGCTCTGAGCTGTAATATTGCACTATCAGGTAAAAAACATAGTTTTTTTCTTTTACAATAATGTTAAAGAACGTAGCAGTACTTTTGTCTGATCCATTTTTAAAATAAATTAACGAAAAGTAAAGGGCAATTTGTTTTACTACATTAAAAGCTTTCATGTAAGACGCTTTGAATTACTTCTGGCTGACAATGTCTTATTATTTTCACTCCAGGGTCCATCCAGATGACTTGGCAGGACCTCATGGTTGGTGTGCAGTGTGGCCTCCTCATGTTCCCCATCAACATCCTCATCATAACCATCTTCCGAAGCATTCGACCTCGCATTGTGTCACAATCCAAAAACGACAACCCTGATGAGATCTTCAAACCTCCCATTGTCACCATACCAACTATTCTGAGGGTGACTTTTGTTTTTTAAGATCAGATTTAAAAATTGTTAGACAGTTGAGCGCAGATAATAAAAAAATATATTTTATTGCAGGAAACCGAGCATCTGATTTCTCTTGTGAGCATGAATCCCAGGAACAAGATGTCCGAGACGCTCAAGCTTGAGGCCTCCTGTGACCTCGTACCAGCTTTGGAAAGGCTTCATATCCTTATCCAGTATATTCAAGGTATAGATTGTAGCCTGAAAAAAACAAACTATAAAACACATTGTATGTAATTAAAGGGGAGAAACATGCTAAATTACGTTTAGGTTTAAATAAAACTAGATGAGCTTCTAGAAAGGCAGACAATGAAATAAAAAAAATAAATCTAACAGCCCCAAGAAAATAAACAAAGCTGTTAACTAAAGTTACTGATGTTAGCAAATAATTTAGAAAGAAGCATTTCAAGCACATGTTATGTGTACCTAAGTCTTTAAGGAAAATTTCATCTGCCATAAAAGAACATCTTTTACACAAAGCAAAAAAAAAATGTTTTATGTAGGTTTTTTTGGCTGAATGCACTACAGGAACAGCAATGTGTTTCAATATTATGACCTAAACTCCACCAAAACAGAGAGAGCTGTGGTAAATCTAATGAGGAAAAGGGAGGAATGTGTCCCTCCAGGAGATGCACATCTCTCATTACCTCATAAGGACCATTTACATCCCTATTCTTGTGGAAAAAAATAGATAAAAGTGCCATTAAATTTATAAATCTGCAATAAGGCAGACCTAAAAACCCATATCGCACAATATATGCATTACTTTTTACATTTCTTTTGTTTTGTTTTTTGTTGTGTTATTGGTGTTTTTTAATTAGCCATACTGTATGCATCATTTTTAAAGACAATAAAGGTTAAAATGGTAACTCTTAACTGGATTTATTACATCATAACAGCCTGTGTATGTAGTTACAGTTTGATTCTCTATAAAACTAAATACCTCAGCGTCTGCATGCCTCTGATAGAATCGTAATGTCAAGCTAGCCCTTATATCATTCCCCTACAGGTGAGAGTGAGAGCGACAACCACTGGGTTTACTGCAGCAAGTTCCTCCTGGCCGGGCTGTGCAACCTCCACATGAACCTGGAAAAACTGGATGCGAAAAACTTCTCATCTCCAGAAGAATACCAGAGTGCTCTCAATACCACCAACCTGCTGGTTCGCAAGGCTGAGATGGTTTTCACCAGTCATCTGTCCAACTGGTCAGCCCACTCACTTCCTCTTTTACATCTCCTCACCCATCCAATCCACTTTATTTATATAGAACATTTAAAAAAAAAAATTTCCAATGTGCTGTACATAAAAACAAACAAAAAAACCCAACATACCCATGTTTTCTGTCGTTTATTTCTCATTTCTACCTCTCTTGTTTTAACAGCCCAGCACCTGTGAGGAAGAAGAAGAAGGCAACAGCTGGATTTAAGCTTCCCTGGTGGTGTGTGTTCATTGGCTGGTTCCTGTTGATCTCCATCAGTGGTATATCCACTTACTTCACCCTACTGTATGGCTTCCAGTATGGAAAAGAGAAATCTATTAAATGGGTCATGTCTCTGGGACTGTCCCTCTTCGAGAGCATCTTCATACTGCAGCCTCTGAAGGTGGGTTCTTTAAAGAGAATTATGTTCTGGTTAGAAAATGTAGCACTTGTTGTGTACTTTTTGTCCAGTTTTTCACCTGTCTGTGAATACAAGACTTCTAAAGGATTTTTACTTATATGTTTTTTTTGTTTTGTTTCTCAGGTGATTGGTGTGGCTGTGGTCTTTGCCCTGCTGCTGAAGCCTGTGGCTGTGGAGGAAACTGAGGAGGCAGCACAGGTGCTGTTAGGTAAGATGGAGCGTAATATAGTAAGGCTAGTTGTTGTGGATAACAGCATATAATGTCCGCACCTGTGAGGGTTATATTCTTCATCAGATAAATGATATTCCTTTAATTTCTTAGTGTTCATCTCCCACCATGATGTTATTTCCTGAAATGTGCAACTTTTATCAATTGTTTTTATATATTTTTTTATGGATGCACCAATATGATAATACAGGCCTTTGTTTGCTCATTAATTTACTACATATGTTTATGTATTTCCAGAGATGACAAAAACAATCATTAAACAGCCCATACTCCTGTACTTACTGCATAACTCTTCTTTCACAAACAAAAACTATAAAAGCTAAAAAAAAAAAAATAATATATATACATATATATATATATATATATATATATATATATATATATATATATATATATATATATATATATATATATGCCTATGTATGTATACTTGAGACATTCCCATAAAAAATATATAGATATAGATGCCTGTATGTATGTACCTACAATTCTATGAAGATCAGGGAACAAACAAAGAATTTTACTTTTTTCCTGACCCTTCCTTTTTAATATCAGTGTCTAAATGGCATGTCTTTTCCTGTAGGAGGGGCCTCTAGCCTCACCTGTCCTCCTCATATCAAACTATTTTTGGTTTTTCACTTCAGAGAGGATGTTTTCATAAAATATGCACTGCTTTATGTAAGAAAACTGAAATAGACATCGTGTGATGCAAGAATTGGCTTTGAACCGACCTGAAATACCTTCTGAATGTAATTTGACTTACAAATTATTTATCCACGACTCAAAAAGAGACCGGAGGTTGCCATGACAAGTTGTTACACGATGAATTTAGAGTGCTCTTACATAAATTTGACTGAAAAAACTGAATAAAACTGATGGGCAATTTTACTGTAGCATCTTGATTCACATCAAATTGATCCCCTCTGTTGAATTGTATTAGTGTTAAGTTGGCTCCTAAGCAAACTGAAGTGTTATGAGAGCTGAGGTAGTGTCCTCTCTGTTTTACAGCTCAACAAGACAGATGCAGGCGATACACCGGCAGGGATATGCTGTGAGGATGCAACACCCAGCCAGAGAGGCCGCGTTCTGCACCATCCTCCTCCCTGCTTTCCTCCAACACGAGCTAGTCTACAAATATCCAAAATTTTTAGCCCAACACACACTTTGGTTTGTCCTGGAAATGTACATAAAATCTGAAGATAGATACGCTGACCAAATATGTATAACAGTACTATATAATATGGACTGATATATTCATCTACCCTGAGTTTCTTTAGTATGTTGGACTATCATTTAAATTTGTTTCACACAAATGTTTTCTGGCTCTTATCCAGTAGTTTTTTTTTTAAATATCTACAGCTCAATGGGAACCAACAGAAGCAATCTAGCAGTTTGACTATTAAGTTCTAGAGAAAGCTGGGCAACAGGGATTTATCATAGTTCTGCCGAAATACATGTAGCCACTAAAGAACACTGTTTTAAATTGAATACATGTCTGTTTATTTAATTGGTGAAAGACATTTAAAGCAATAACTTAAACTCATTCCAGCAACTTTCACTTTAAACCTAACTAAACATGGTTGTTAAATGCAGTGTTTCCCAAGCGGGGGTACTCCTACTCCTAGTGGTCCGCGAGCACATTGCAAAGGTTACATGATAATATTTTATTAGGTAGTAAAATAAAACAGGGATGGGATGAGCTTTGCTTTCTGTGGACAAAATTGAAAAACTAAACAAGTTTTTAATCAACCAAAAAGTAAGTTATTCTTATACATTTGAATTCACCTGCAGCTGTGACACATCCAGACCAAGCAGAGGAGCAGACTAGATGTAGAGAACAGCCTGGGATCAGCTGTTTTTAACACAGTGATAAGAGTTAATCAAAGCAGCTCAGGTGTCTTGAGTAAAAATAATTAAATCAGTCTGACTGTAATTTTTTTTGCCAGTTTGTCAAGATTAAATGTTATTACAGGGGAGTTACTCAGAGGAGCTCCAGATTCATAATATGATTTTATTTTTTATTTATTTAGATTCCTTACCAACTTCCAAGCAACATATTGTTTTGTTTTTGGATAGTTTTTTTCAGAGATGCAAAGTATACAATGCCTAAGAATTAAATGCTTAAAATTTTAAAAGATTGGGTAAAAAAGGTTTTTATTTTATAATCAGTTATTGAACGTTCCTCTTCTGGACAGTCATCAATATTTTTGACTGAGAGGGGAACTCATGGTAAGAAAAAATTCACAAAAACTCAAAAAGGTTGGGATGCACTGGCTTAATGGTTGTTTATAAAGACAGACATGCAAACAGAAGGAAAACTTTCAGAACCTCACTTCCTTGCTTTCACCCAATCTTTAATAATGAAAAATAAGGTGAAATTCAACTATGAAACAAGATTTATATCATTTAAACTAGCTACATGACCTCAGTTTAAGTTCTGTAAGGTGACAACATCTTTCCAGTCATTAAATTAGGTAAACTGGGAAGCTTATGCATATTCTCTATAGAGAACATCCAAATAAAAATGTCCAGACTTTGTTACATTGTCAGTGACCATACTTTAATTTACTTCAGTTTCAGACATGTCAGCTTCCTGCTTTTTCTCACTTGTGGGGTTCAAAAAAACCCTCATTCATCGGATACCGCAGACGCCCCCCGATTGCAGGTAATGTACCGCAGCCTGAATGCCTCAGCATCAGACCAGGATGTGAAAGCAACCTTTTCTTCCTCATCACCTGCCTCCTTTTTCCTCCCCTCTACCACTTTCACCCACGCTCTGCTTTTATGGACTCTTGTCCTGAGTGAGTGGGTTTTAGAGCGTGCATTTGTGGGCCTCTTTACTGTGACATTTCACCTTTTTTTGTGCTATATTTTCTTTTGACATGTTATGCGTTGTCCAACTGTAAAAAGCTTCCTTTGGCTGCATTCAGAAATCTGGTCCTGTCACACCAATGTACAGACTTTGGAAAAGGAAATTAAAGGAACATGAAATATTAAACTGCAACTGAAGGCGTGGTACTGTCTGCATATTAAAATATGAAAAAAATTAATAAAGTTGTTCAGGAGTGGAGTGAGAAGTCTAATTTTTAATGCCTACTTTAACGTTAGTACTGAGGGTAATGATTTATTCTTTCAAGATTGTTTGCAATGGTTGGCAATTAGACCAACATTGTTTTAAATGACATGTTTGGAGTTTCTAAAATAAACCTCCTGTTTACAGTCAGAATAATTCCTGATTTTATGCAAACACTGCAATCTTTATTTTGTATTGCAACAGCCATCCAGAGGTGCACTTGGTTGTCTGTTGTAGATTTTCGTGCTGCATGACCCAACTGGCCTGAGCTTAAAGTCATGTCTAAAGATTCTCCTATAGGATTTTTTACTAGATAACAAAAGAAATCAAAGTGAGTGAAGCAGGCCAAGGCTTTTTCCAACATACAAGACTGTTAAGAGATCCTGTTTTGCAGCGGATTTAATGGTATGTACGTCTTCCACAAAATTCCAAATTAGTCTTTAATTAAAGGTATAGTGGGGGATGTTCTTTTTCCGGGTGGTCCTCCTAACCGTCAATCATTCTGGTGATATGTTTATGTAAGGCCATCCTACGTGCTCATCCCCATTTTCACTTACTGGTCGTGAGTCTGACATAGTGGATGCAAATCTTTTGTTGGAAAGTAAGCTTGTATGAGAGAAGCAAACAGCAACTTTTAAACAGAGCGTGCACGAGGAGAAATGGGCTTGTGCACGCTCTTGCGCGTATTTAATAGACGTTCCTTCTTGGGAACGGGTGCAGGGTTATGCATGTGCATTTCCTTTAAAAACAGAGAGGGAGGGTCTTTTCATAAATTTGAGAGAATCCTCCAATATACCTTTAAGTTTAATCTTTAAACTAAGTGTATTTTCCCAGAAGTCTTGCTTAAGTGGGTCTCTCCTATTGATGAATCATTAACACGGATCCTAGCTAAGGAAATTGAGTTATGCAATGCTTTAGAATGTGCTGGGTTCTTTTTATATTTTTTGGAAGATTAATGGATGCATCTTTTTTCCCCCACTGTGGGTGAGTAGGGTATATATGCTGTAGAACTGGATTTCTATTACAATAATAGACTTAAGAATCCTTAGATCAGGGAATGAGCCTTTATCAAATCGTTTTAAGGCATTTAAGTGTGACAAAAAAAAAAAAAAACTTTTGTTACAACCCTGTACATCACAGCAACAGTTTCTGAAAGTGCAGCAGGCTCTCTAAAGGAATTAAGCGAACAATTTCTCCAAAGCACAAACACTCTCTTCTCATCAGCGGGATTCACACTCGACTGTTGCTATGGCTCTGAAAATCTGCCTGCATCTATCTGTCAAGGCCACAGTGTTTGACAAAGATATTGTCTGGAACCATGATTCATGTTGCACTCAATAGCCGAGATTTGTTTACATAGCTGCCAGTAAGGCTGTATGTGTGCGTGTGTGTGATGGAGATAGAAATTTGTATTTGCCCTTTCTATCATGGGAATGAAAGCATATGAAAGCCGAGTCCAACGTTCAATAAAAATAAAAAATAAGAGTATGAGCCAAGGATTTCTGAGCTCTCACTGTTTAATAAGACTCAACACACAGAAGTCAGCCGGCGACAAAAGTATCAACTTCCCCCTTCGTTCATTTCCCTTTAAGCTTTAGGACCAAACAGGGAGCTTCTCCACAAGAAGCACTAAGAATCAGACTGAATCAGTGACATTTTTCCAGATTAACATTGAGATTTAACTGGCAGGGATAAGATGTTGCATTTCTTGCCTTTTGTTCGAATGGATGGAACGCACTTTGCCAGAAGACGCCCACGCGGCCCATGTGTTCATCTTCACTCTTCTTGTACACAAGATAAGCACACACAGCGCTGAATTATGCACTTAAAATTCAAATACTGAGGGAATCATACACACTGGCAGGTGAGCAAGCAAGAAGTCTAAGCTTATCTGATGCTGTGTATTTTATGAAAGCCAACGGTGGGCACTTTTTTAGGGAGACTAAATAATAAGAAACAACCCTGTCAAGAACCGAGACAAGAAGTCCAATAGATGTTAAAGACAAACGAGCATATAAAACCTGAATAATGAAAAAGTTTCTGATAGGAATAAAAGGTAGAGTAAAGATGACTTCTACATTCAGTTTCCTGTCACATTCAGAGACTGGTTCTTTGTCACTGTGTGTCTAATCTATTCCAAAAAAAATAAAAAAAATTCAGGCAGAGCAGAAACATTCATCTGACACATAACGGCAATATTTGCATAATTATCCCCAACTTCTGTAAGAGCTGGAAACTTCCGCACATCTGTTCACTGCTTTGTGTGGAAAACTTTTAAAGGAGCAGTATTACTAAAACCCTAGCAGTTTTGCACAGCATGAGACTGTAGCGATTGTCTTCTAAAATATCTCAACGTCAGTCCGATTGCATGAGAGGCAGCAGGTATTCTTCTCAATCCGCCAAACCGATCGGACCCACACATCTCTCCCACATCAGCAAAGCTTCCAATTAAAAATGCTTCACAACTAAATCCTCCAAAGATAAACATATTTTTAACTTAGTGTAATAAAATATTTTTAAAAAAGGATGCTTATTTGAAGTGATTGCCAAACTTCTCCACAAATGCTTCACAAGGTTGATGATCAAAACCTCTTTTCTACTTTATATATATATTTGCAACTTTTGCATGCATCTAAATTAGAATAAGTATCTTAATTAGTTTTGGAAGCAAAGAAAAAAAAAAACACCATGTTGTAATTATAACTTCTAAAAAATGCATGCAGCATGCCAAAATGTAATTGCAATAAAAATACACACTGGCATTTGTTTGACTCCATATAAATATTATAATGTCAAACTGCTTATTGTGGTAAAATTGTGACATAACTATAAAAAAAAAACAATTTCAAAGGATGGTTTTAGTTACGTAAATAAAATATTTTTAAAAAATTACAATCAAGACTCAAAAAATAAATTTTCAAATTTCATGATTTGATTTTACCTTGAATTATGTTTTCTAGGAGGGGCGCTGCTTCCTCTCATTCTGGAACCTTTTCCGGCCGGAAGCTAACGCCTAGCAACATATATGTTAGCCACCTCCCAATACGTTTGTCTTTTTTAGCTTAATTTTTCTCTTTTTATAAAAGCTTTCAGTATGCAAACATTTACAGAAACACCCCCATTTTCTAAAGCTGTATTTCAGGTTGTAATGTGGACCTTTTGCTAACAACTAAGAGCTCAGTCTAATTGACACCAGGTGGCTCTGATTAACAAAACCAGCCTATTAGGAACCAATCAGAATCCAGGATTTTATGGGGGGCCACATGGGGAAAGATATAGTCAAATTCATATAAGAATTCTACAGAATATAGGTGGTCGTGGACAGAGGGCGGCACCACCTCCTGCATATTTATAATTTTAAAAACTCAATCAGGATAAAACTAAAACATAAAACCTCTGTGTTCTTGTTTAAGCCTCTTACAGGTGTTCAAACCCACCGTACTGAATTATCCCCTCAGGCAAAAGTGAGTCACTGTTAGCTGAGTTTGAGATTTGACAGGGCTGCTCTACAACTTAAAGTAGTGCATTAATCCCGCTGTGGTGTAAAGGAAAAGTTTTTGTCTCTATATGGGGGATCATAGACATATGATTAGAATTCTTGCCCTGCATCCTCCAGTTTCAGCCACTTTCCTGTTTTACTCCTGGACTGTTTGGCATTTAGCCCCATCCTTCTCTCCATCAACCATTTCCACTTTCACTGTCTGTTTTAAAGACTTAGCATGATATTACTGCTGCTGTGTTTCACTATGTGGTCCTAATTTTCCTCTAAACTCAGCAATTCATTGAAAAGCTTTCTATGTGACAGAATGTTGCATGATTTGACACAATATCCAACTTTTTTAATAAATGCTACTCATCAAGGAGGCAAATCACTCATTATTGGATGAGTGATGTGTTTTAGGATTGTTAGGAGGGACAGTAAATTATTTTTCAAAATTGCTGTATGTTAAAGCGATCTAACACTCTAAAACATTTCTACAAAAATGTGCTAATGAATGTCTTTATATGAATTGATTTCAGTTTTTAGTTTGTGCCAAAAAAATAAGGTTCTGGGTTCGATTCCCGGCCCAGGGTCTTTGTGCATGGAGTTTGCATGTTCTCCCTGAGCATGTGTGGGTTCTCTCTGGGTACTCCGGCCTCCCACAGTCCAAAAACATGACTGTTAGGTTAATTGGCTTCTCTAAGTTCTCCTTAGGTGTGAGTGTGTGAGTGAATGGTTGTTTGTCACGTTTGTCTCTGTGTTGCCCTGCAATGGACTGGTGACCTGTCCATGGTGTATGCTGCCTCTGGCCCATGCTTGGAGATAGGCACCAGCACCCCTCACGACCCCCTTCGGATAAGCGTGACGGAAAATGGATGGATGGATGTCAAAAAAGTGTGTGCAGACAAAATGAGTAAACACTCATTAACATCCTCCTTTTGAAACTGAATGTGTTTGTGACTGTCCAGATCTCATCTTTATGTCTCTTTCTAGAGTTTTGCTCCACAGGAGGGTGAGAATAAGTAGCAGAAGTCCAGTTTTATCCCTATACTGCACGCATTATGATGCAATCATGGAAAAAAATGTTACAGTGTTTTTTTTAACTAAGAATGGTCTCAAAAGAGCATTTTTATCTTTTTTTTGAAAAAAAAAATTTTTGGGGGGTTATTTTGGGTTTGTTGCCATACGGCAACATTGTGCGATAAAGGAACGAGCCATTGTGAAACATTCCCAAATGTTCCCAAGATTAATGAATGATTAGAGTCATGTTCTTTATAAATCAACTGTTTTATTATTTCATATAATCACTGATTTCATTCATACATTCACAAAACAGAAACTGAATTCATTTCTGCCATATATAACTTTTGGGGCAATGCAAAATGTACATGGTAAAAAACAAAACTCTCAAACGTCACCATGTCATAATATGAGGAAACAAATGAATGTGCAGTATGTACTTCATTGCTGCCATACATAACTTTGTTTCCTGTCTTTCATTACTGGACGAACTGATTAATCCAGGTGTGTCTGGCCAGTTACTTAGTCATACACACCTGGAATAATCAGTGCATCCAATCATGAAAGACAGGAAACAAAGGAGCTGCATTAAATTCAGGAAGTAGTGGAGCTGTGCATAGAGCCTATTGCAACCTGTACTCTGGTTCGGGCCTCTCTTCTCCTGGCATTCCCATAAAAAAATCCTGGGTTCATTTTCTAAACAAAATAATGCATGAAAATGCAAAAATACATGAGCAAGGTACATTCATACATGTATGTTTCAAAACTCTCCCAACAGACCACACTGCACAAGTATTAGCAAATGTTGTTCCATTACCGCACAATGTTGCCGTATGGCAACAAACCTATTTTACTGAATAAAAAAGTAAATAATAAGTCATATTATATACATATTACATAAAAAATGCTAGAACTTACCCCAGTTTGTTGCAGTTATTTTTGTATTTTGAAAAGATGTCCCATTCAGGAAATAATCTTCATAAAATCAGGAGCATTTCTGACAGTGACTGAAGCCATCACCAGCGCGGGAAAGAATGGCTGTGAAAGCTAGAGGGATGTCCTGTAATGTTGTCATAGCCTGTCATTGGCTGCAGAACAGTTCTACCATGGATTTCAGACGAATCAGAGTCCAAGTTTATTTTCAAATTTCCAGAAATCCCTCCAAAATGGGTATGTTGCCATATGGCAACACCGTGCAGTATAGGGGTTTGCAAATGTAACTTATTAATTAAACAGATAAAGTTCATAAAATTACATACACATTTTCCTCTCACCAACCTGTATAAAATCTTTAGCTGATTTCTACTAAATCTCTCATGAAGATAACCCCGGTTGCTGCTGTTTGGATGAATAAAGAGGCAGGTTTAAAAGGTGCAAAAACACTACAACACCTACTAAAGTTTTCCCCTCTGGTAAAGTCGCTACATGAACAAGTGAAAACTCAAACCAGCACCTTTGCTATGAGGAGAGAGACATCATACTGGCAGCTGACAGTCTGTTATTAGAAAAAGAATTACATATTTTCCTTCTTTCAATTGACAAGATCAAATTTACCGTACCGTGATGGTTATCATCTGTGTCAGATATTTCTGAGGGGGGGAGAAACAGAGGATGAAGGATGGATGGATGGATGGATGGATGGATGGATGGATGGATGGATGGATGGATGGATGGATG